>JABXWE010056540.1:0-16851 GCA_014611495.1 Limonius californicus | reverse complement strand
CAAAATCTGAAGAATACTTGAGGAAATTAAAAGAATCGGCGTTAACGTTGACATGTTCGAAAATTGTGGCTGATTCAGTAGAAAACTTTCTCCTGGCAATACTGGTCCCCTCATTAAAATTAATCTCAAGAAAATAATCCTTCTGAGAAATTTTCAGCCGATAACAATAAAGGGTAAAACCCACTAAGCCTCTACCCTTAAGTGCTTGCGAATAATACTTTCCCCAATTTATTTCAGAAATTTTAAATGTGCAATTTTCTTGGAAAATTGCTACTACAAATTTTTTTTAATTGAAAATGTAGTACTAGATTTCTTAAAATTTTAATTTAATATACCATAAAAGGCACAAAAAGGCAAGAAAAATAGGAAATTCGTCAAAAAATGCAGAATCCTAAAAAAGACGCAAAAAAGACAAAAAGGCTTAATAAAATTTGCATTTTTGAATTGCGCGCATTCTAAAACGGATTTAAAATTGGGTCTGCCTTTAATACTTCCAGTTATTAAAAAAGGCAAATTACCTAACTATCGTAGCTCTAATCATTACATTCCCATTACTGGCTGAAGAGAGGCTTAGCAGTTTGACCCCTATCGCAGCCCGTCTCCTTGTGGGGAATGAATCAACATTGATTTTATTTTTTTTTTACTATAACTGGTACAGCCCCTATCCCCTGTTCTGTATTATTTGATTTATATATTGAGAAAAACAAGGATCGAAAGCCTTACCAGATTTACCAGATTTACAGCTCCAGCCTATTACTAAATGAATCATACTAGCACAGAAGAGTGGATCGCTGACATATGTTGCAAATGAGAGATTATAAAATACTCATTTTAAAGGAGGATAAGTCAGTCAGCGAGAGAAAAGCGATGTACACAAGCCTAGCTGGCGGACATATTCCAAAACTGAAATACCATCTAGAAAAGCAGAAGATGAAGAAGAAAACGAAGAGGAAATGAGATTTAATTTATTTTCTTCTGTACCAATATATTCGGTATGATCATGGAACATATCTAATAGTAAACCCATTGTCTACAACATTTAAATAAATAGGTATCTGTCATTTGCCTGACACTTTTTCAATATCTTATAAAAGTTGATTATTCTACAGCACTGCAATACTCAAATTTGTATTAATGCATATCTAGATGGATGAAACCGCTTCTTTATAACCCTCATCATTGTTTGTCACCATATTACGAGAGTATCTGGGATCCTAAAAACTACTGGTTAATTTACTCACAACTTCCGAACTAGTATTTAAATAGAATCGGTAGAACATAATGTACTAATACATCAAACAAATTTTGGTAAGAATTTTGAAAATTCTAAGTCAAACGTGGAAAAGTGGTATCAATTGCATGAGAATGAACGAAATTTACCAATACTTGAAATATCTAATCTACCAATGCGCTCGTAGATGTTTGTACCTTTATAACATTAACAAATTAAGGTTTAAGAAGAAAGTATAAGAGGCGTGTATATGTTAGGTGCTACAACAACAAAATCAGAATTTCACAAAATTAGTTTCTGATGACATGCTCTAAAGTCGTACTCCAAAACATGCATTTCATACCACTAATACTAATTTCTTCTTTTCTTTCGTAAGCAAGCTCTCTGACTTATGTTATACCGGTTAGGTAACTTTTATGAGGTAAATGTTCAACAATATCACCACTTTTGGGTGGTCTTCCTGGTAGCTTCTTTTTATGTGGACGAACATATCTTACAATTTTTGCTATACCATAGTTGTCCATACGTTAGATATACTTGTTTTACATTGGCTTTGCGTTTCACTTAAGTACTTTTATGTCGTGAAACTACAGCTGCTTTTTTTATTTGTTTTGTAGTAGATTGTATATTAATTATGTCGGTTAGTGTCAGTTATTGAGGGTGAGTCACCATTATGTTTATGTGTTTATGTATGTGCTAATTAATAGATATTTACGAATAAATGTTATAAACACCACAGTTACCAAAAGTGGCATTCGAGTGTCATCAAGTTTAAGTGAAATCGAAAAAAGTGAATACTCTGAAATTGAAAAAACTTCCAAACATGGCCCTGACGTTTAGCGAAAATTTTTGTTTGAAAAGGTACCCGTCTTTTTAAAACAAAGGAAAACAAAATGGAAACTTCATCTGCAGCGTCTGGGATATGTGACAGAATGAAGAAAGCATCAGTGAAAGCTACTGCCATATTCTATAAGTTTGTTTTCGCTGAAGAAAGAAACAGCAAATAAAGGCGAACTAAACTTCGGGAGTTTGTCGGGTTTAATTTCGCACCAAATTCAGATGAATTTGAACGAAAAGTGACATGGGCTACAAAAAATTTCAGTTCAAATCAATTAACTGTAATTTGCAATATTTTAGACATCGATTACGTAGGCGACGACGATGCTGTTATAAGAAGGATATTCACATATTTGACCAATTTAAATTCCTTAAACCAGGAGCAACAAGTTGATGATGATGAAAGCGAATCCGACATAGAAATAAACGGTACCCAAAGCCAACATTTACTGGGACAACAGCAGCAAGTAATGTATTTTAGAGATATGGAAGATACTATAGTACTTTTGACGGAAGTGACCAATACCCAGTAGAAACTTGGATTTCAGATTTTGAGGAAAATGCTGTTATAATGTGATGGAATGACCTACAAAAATATATTTTTGCAAAAAATTACTTACGGGTCTGGCAAAACGTTTTGCTGAAGGTGAAAGAGGTATAACTACCTTCGCCATTTTGAAAACTCGTATACTAGAAGAAAATTCAATATAAGTTAGCAGTCTATCAAATGTTTTTGCTAAGGACTATACGGCCAGATGAAGCAGTTCAAGAATATTTCCTACTCATGAATGAATTCACAGCAAGAAGTATAGTTGAACCCGAAGCGCTAATAAGTCGTATGGTGGAAACCATAAGGGAACTAAAGGTTAAGCTAAATATTTATGCAAAAGTGAGAAGTAAAGAAGCAACACCTAATTTAGTAGTTAAATCCGAACCAGAGAAGAGAGTGACTTCAGTCGTTTTCGCCAAATCCTCATAAGGCAGTACAAGGAGCTGTAGTGAACCTACTAAATGCTTCAACTATAATGGGACCAACTATTTTGCATCTTCGCGTACCAGACCGAAGAGAGATAGGGGTTCTTGCCACATATGTGGGAAAATGGACCAATTAAATATAATTGTCCAAGCCAAAACACCCAGCTAAGGGTACAACCAAAGACGAGTCGACTTCAGCTGCTCATCTGGTAGAAAGTAGTTTAATGTCTTGCTATACCGTTAAGGTATCGGTAGAAAATGTAAGAGATGTTACAGCGGTATTCGATAACGGAAGTCTTATTTCGCTTTATACCGATAGCTTGCAATTTGAAGGTGTAAACAAAAGCAAATTACACAATTTAGAAATATGAATTAAGCAGTTTTATTATTTTTAGAATATTTTGTTTGTATTTTGTTATTGCAGTTTTCATTGTGATTATTTTAGCTGTTATAAGATGTGTCAATCATGGTCAGGATGGCCGAACGGTAGTAGATTGTATATTAGCTATGTTGCTACTAGTGTCAGTTATTAAGCGTAAAGATGAGTAAGAGCACGCGAACGTTTGCTCCAGTCACCATTATGTTGATGTGTTTATGTATGTCGTAATTAGTACATATTGACGAATACACATACACCATAGTTTATTTATTTTTTCGTAGAGATTCGTAAAGCTTGATATCTTGACCAATATTAACTATAAACCAAAATATGTAATTATAACGAAAATATACACAGGTAGATGGATACTATCAGTTTATAGGAAGGTTCTTTAGAAAATAGTTGGTGCTAAGAAAAAAGTATTTATAAAATTTAAACAACATTTCAGAGCCATGTCAAAAAGAGACTGAAATCAATTACAGCGTTCTTGAATTTGAAATGAAACAGGAGAAGTTTCTTGGGATTTCTAAAATATACAACTAACAAAAAATACTAGAGACAGCTTATCTTATCACGTACGTAATTTTTTTAAATTTACCGTTATATCTGAAAATTGAAAAGCATGACTTACACCCGACACTGTCTACAGTTTTCGTGATCTGAAACACACACACTAAAATCCTATCTTCTTGAATAATCATAAAATTCGTGTTAAAATGCAAACTATTTGATTATTCCGTGCTGAGGTTAGTCGTCAAAACAAAAATATAGTACTTATAACAATGCTGGGTAACTTATGGTTGCTATGTACTACCTCAAATAGTGTAAGACCATTGGAAAGAATTGTTCCTTTGATAGGAGATTGCTGCATTCCATCAAACCAAGTTATTGCTAATATTGAAAAGACTGTAAGGAAAACCTCAACTGTAACAAATTCAGAGGCTTATAGAGATATTATTAGAAAAGTTCAATTCAGAAACTGGGAAAGGTTTATAACTACCGAAATAGCAGAACGGGAACAGTGTTACAAAACCGCCGACATGCTGGCATTTCAAGTTTCAGCTTGTAAAAGGTTTATTATTATTTATTACATAAGGAGACACAGATAGAATCGTAGCGAGTAGGGAACGAAACAATATTGGACAAGGCTAAAGAATACCTCAGAAAAAAATATATATAAAATTAAAGAGTTTTGGGGAGTTCTAAAATCAGAATCAATTATAACTGTAAACCTTTACATTATAGTTCTAAGTTATGAGTATTTTGTTTTAAAACACTGTCCAAAATAAACAATAATAATAATATTATATACACTAAAAATGTCACAAGAGAATGTAGATGATAATAATAATAGTCACAATTTCAACAGGTTCTATTTACTTTTTGTACTTTATATGCATTTCAACACGGAACATGTCATTTTCAAAAGCAATTTTTAATATTATATACATTTCTATAGGTAGTTAGGGAAACAACACACTGGATCTTGATTTCAAACTTGACTCTGATCTTCTATCCAAAACTTCCAATAGCGGAGAATTTATGAACTCAATTTGCTCATTCATTAAAGGTGTATTTGTTGAAGTGTGTTTGTGAATTTGAAAGACCTCAAGTATATCCAATCACAGAAGAGGAAAAATGTTATTATATTATTTGATGTAGATGCATGATTGTGTTTTAATAAGTGTTGAACGTAGGTACATTTTTCTGGGTGTTTGTATTTGTACGTGAGTATGTCTTCTTTATACCTAGTATCAAAATTTCTAATTGTTTCACCTTTATATACATAATTACACTGTGAACAGTTTAATTTGTAGATACCTCATTTTAACAAATCGTTGGTTCTATCTTTTGCGTTGAGTAAGGTGTTAAAAGTGCTTTCTGTTGTTTTATAAATTGCTTTAAATGCACTTGTTTTGATTATAATTTTAGCAATTTTCTCCGACATATCACCGAAATAAGAAAATGAAATATATTTAACATTTTCAGAGTGGTCTTTTGAATATATTCTTTGAATTGCTAATTTATATCTTTTTGATTTGTGTCCATCAGTTTTGTGTTGTATCCATTGCTATGTGCCATTTCTTCAATAATTGAAATTTCTTTGGTGTAGTCATTGTTACATAGGGAAACTGCTAAAGTTCTATGCGTGCATAACCTTTGGTGACAAGAGTCCTGTGGTATTGTGATATCTGATTGTGTAGGTTTTCCATAAATAGAGTACCTATTCTAGTTTGTTTTTGGAATTCATTTTTATGTTTAAGTCTAAATAATTAATACATCTGTTTTGTTATGTTCTAATGCAAAGTTTATGTTTCAGTGTTGAGTATTAATAAACGTTAAGAAATCACCAATAAACTCAAATGAACTTATAAAACAAGATACAATATGGTCAACGTAACGGAACCAAAATATAATTTTCGAAGATTGATTTGATTCAAAAATTCGATCTTCTAAATGTTCCATAAATATGTTAGCTAAAAGTGGTGAAATTGAACTTCCCAATGGTAAACCGTCTTTCCGAAGATACATTTGATCATTAAAAATAAAATAATTTTGATTAAAGCAAAGTTCAATTAATTGATTCGACTCGTTCTGTTTCGTTAATTCATCATTTTTATTGATATAAATATTATTTAACAAAGAAATATCTACACTCTTGAGTAGTTATTTGTGGCATCATAACTAACTAGTTTGGGTTGTGGTGATGGTAAACTTAAACTGTACAACTTATTGATTCATTTTGAAGAATTGTTAACTAAGTATTTTGGTGTGTCTTCTAAACTAGTGCCTATATTATTTAATGTTTTTGTTAACCTGTGGTTGGATATGTTAACGTATGACACTACCGGTCTAATAGGCATTTGGGGTTTATTCATTTTTGTTAAACCGTAAGTTGTGAGTTTCGATGTATTGTTTTTCTTTTCTCATAATATGTTAAGGTAATAATACATTTATTTAATGTTGTTTTAGTTTGTTGGAATATTTTTTCGAATGAAGTCGTTATATAATTATTAACTTTTAGTATGTAATTATCTTTATGTAATATAACTAAAGTATTACCTTTATCTGTTCTAACAGAAATTGGATTGTTTGTTGTGATTTTGTTCTTTGATTGACGCAAGCAATAAATTATTATGTTAATAATTTGAATTTTTGTCTGTAGTTGACATGTCTTTTAATAAATTGACAATTTAAAAGTTTTGGAGTAGAAGACCAGAGTTGAAATTGTAACTATTATTATTATTAAAATATAAATATGAGATTAAACGAAGTAAGGCAAGGAACAATTACCAAATTAGGTAATATATGTCAAAAAGTAACTTATTTTTTAAATTTCAAACAGCATAACTTAAACATTTTTTACAGTTAGTGTAAACTATACAAAATACGTTTAGAAACTTTAGCAAAAATTATCGTGATATCCCAAAAAATTCATTTGGATCTGTAAAGTTTCACATCTACCTGCTTGTAAGGAAGGTTTGCTTTGTTAGTTCTGTTACAAACCGTAAATCATTAATGATAAGCGGTGGTTAACCCACCGCTCCAAAGCGCAACCACAAAAATGTATATGAATTGACGATTTCACCTTTGGTGCTGGCACGTCCCCACAAGGTCTTGATCATTTACAAGAGTTTAATATTAAAGCTATTTCTGGATAAACAATAGATGAGGTAGAGTAAAAAGAATATTCGCAATAACTTATCGGCTGTTAGTTGTCGCATGATTGTAAATAATATGGATTTATCTGTAAGCACATCTAAACGTTAAGGGAGTTAAAATACAAGAGGTAGCGCACCTGCTACCTTACAGTACAATTAATAGCAACGCTTAAATACGAACCCGTTTTTAATGTATCACTGGGTACACGAAATATTTCAGGATTAACTTTTTCGTTGTGTTGTATGTAGTAATCGAACCCACATTACAAAGCTGAAATAGGAACTTTTAGCAGCGAATTGGTTAATAAAGTGTATATCATTATTTAAGAGCTCTTCTAAACACAGTTCCCAGATGTAAAATAGAGCATTAAAGGTAGCGTGCGCGACCATATACTGCACTTGAATGCGAATCAAAAGCGAGCCTCACCGAATACAATAAAGCTAACTATTTAGTATAATTGTTTTCAATTTTAACTTGAAGATGACGGATACTATGCTTTTGGTAACTATTATATCTGCTAACAAAATATCTATAAGCTACCAGGGATATGTCGTATCTTTGCAGATAAAAAACCCTTTTCTTTCAATTAAGATTAACTTTGGTTATTTGGGATTAGTTCAGTACGTACTCAGACTTAATGGAAACAGCTCAACTGGACACACTACGAGTAAAAAATAGCTAAGCTTAGACTTACTTTAAGCAGCGAAAATTGATGTTTTAAACCAAATTCTCAGGTATCCAACAAATTTACTTCGCCTAGTTACCACCTCAACTCGCCTGTTAGACGGTGCAATTCATAAGGTATTAAAAGTAAAAGTTCGTTCTTGTAAAATCCAGATTTATCACAAGCTTTTCCGTAATAAATTCCCTAATAAACATAACTGTAGCTATTGAAGCAACGTAAATCCGCACAATTTTAAAGACAGGCATATTCAGGAAGATGCCTCGTAAATGAAATGATTTATATTATAAATAAGTTGGAAAATGCCACCGACGTTTTAATATCAACGCTAGGAGGGATTTTGTTGTTAAACTAGTGACAGCGTAGCTGTTTAACAAATATTGACTATTCTCAGTCCAGAAGCGGGTAGAACAGTACCTTCCTAATAGGTGAATGGACGGAGAAGGAGCGACATACTCTGATTTAGCTCTCCTCATATCGGGGCGTTTATTTGTAATACGATTTCAGACTTACCACAAGATATAAATCAAGAAGGTACCTATTTCTATTTCGCCAAACGATTTTGCTGAATCAGAATTATTGCTTAGTTAAAAAATGAAGAACAGTTTGAAAAATTGTCGTAAAACCTAATTTTAACGCGAAGTTGCTATCACCTAAATTAATGCAAAACGAAGTACCATCTATGTGGATGGTTCATTAATTGTTGTCCCTAACATTGAACGACAAATGATTAATTTTTTTTTCCTAGGAACGTCAGATATTGACATTAATATGTTCCAAGTTGCAGGTACCTCTTGTCTTGTTTATAAGTTATGTCAACATATACCAGGTGCTGGACCACCAACAAATGTAGTTACTCAAGAAAGTGTTGATTGAAAAAATTTTCCACAAGGAATTGGGTCGGAAAAAAGTCTGGATGGATTCCAAAAATGTTGTAACCTGATCAGAAGCGGGCCAGGTTCCTCACTGCTGCGAGTAATTTGAGATTAATGGACACGGATTTGGATGGATTTTTCTAAAGATTTGTAACTGTAGATGAAATCTGGGTTCATCACTTTGATTCAGAGTCAAAACGGCAGAGTGAGTTCGTCTTGTCGATTACTTACACGTGGGCACACAATAACGGGAAGCTATTACACAAAACTCATACCAACAGGCAATTGAAAGCGGCGTTCTGTATCACCAACACAACGCTCCTGCTCACAAGAGCTGTGTTTGTATGGCTACTATCCACAATGCTGGATTTGAAATTTTAGGACAACCCCATATTCGCAAGATCTGCTCCCCAGTGACTTTCATATGTTCCCCAAATTAAAAGAACATCTTCGGGAACTCATTTTTCGGACAATGTCAGCTGCTGTAAATGAGGGGTTTGCAGTGCAGGACAAACAGTTTCTTTCTAAAGGCATTCAAGCTGTGCATCATCGTTATACTATATTTATTAACCGTTGAGGGGATTATGTTGAGAAATATAATCGTTTCAAATGTCTACCTCATTTGCTTCCATATCAGGGACAATAAATGATGACCCATCCTCGTACTGTATCTAATCATTTCTAGGATGTTGTTATTTGCTTATATAGTATGTGTTAATAATTGGCAAATTGAGCATATTATATGTAAAATAATAAGCTATTTGCACATACAGTATGTAGGTACTATAATAGTAAACTAATTGATTAGATTATTTGCAGCAGGTATAGACATAGTGTAGATCTTCGACAACCTCTTATTATTATCAGAGCTACGGTGACAATAGAAAACGCTCTTTTGAGTCACTTTAGTAGCCTATTAATGATTATAATATAAATAAAATATATCTGCCTTCTTGTAAGAATTTTGAATGAGACGGTTAACAATAAATTTAAACATTTGTATATATAGAAATCTTCAATCAACAAAGAGACTTCTCTGTAACTTTAATGTCCACCTACGTACAGGAATACTTAAATGCTATGTATTTTCAGTGCTATTGTATGGCCTGGAAATGCAGACCGTCACTGAAATCTTAGAAAAGAAAATATATGCATTTGAAGTGAAGATTTTATGGCCTGACAGGATAGAAGGTTTGGATATATCAAAAATTGTGAGAAGGGGAAAAGTCGTATACTTTGGGCACTTCATGGATAAGGGTAAGTATAAACTCCTGCAACTAGTAATCCCAGACAAATTACAAGGTTCACGGGGTACTAGACAGAGGAGAACATCCTGGTTAACGAATATAAGCACTTGGTAGAACAACACAACCGCATTCCTATTCTGTGATGCCGTGCCAAAAATTACTGTTTGTTGCAAACCTCCGGTAGAAGACGGTACTACAAGATGAAGATGTACATACATATATATCATTACTTTCCTGCTTTTCAATATACATTTTTGAAGGGTAATATACCTCCCCTGGTTTGAACGTGAGTTTTCGGGGTAAGCATCCGACCTGGATAATAAATCATTTATTCCCCCAAAAATATTTAATAAAACCAGAGGTACATCCGCGGTACAGCAACAAACAACATTATGACCAGGTAGCGGTATATTAAATTTTGAATTTTATATCCACAAAACATTTTTCTGTTATTTTGCGTTATGTAAAAATTTATTTAATCAGTTTAAGTTTGCTAATAATAATTAATTTATGTACTAGATTTTTTTAGAACATAGTTCTATAATCCTCAATTATTGTTCCTTAAAGTTTTTTTGATTCTCAGACTATTAAAGTTTCAAAATTATAAATTCCTCTTATTGTTTTCTTGCCGACTTTCCTTTTCTCTTTCACCCCATAGGCTGTTTTAATGGAACATTCATTCGTTGCCACAAATGCCCAATTATAAATACGTAGTGTGAGTAAAAATAGCCAGATATTCATACATACTGTATTTGCAAACAGTCAGTTATTAACACATATAGTATGTATGAATAGCCAAATCATTACTTTGAATGCAGGTGAGTGTACAAAATAACAATTCGTGTCATTATCACCCTAAGCCGTTTCCTTAAAGAACAGAATTATAGCATTTTGCTTTATGCAGTGCCAGTTCTGGCAGGTGTGCAGTGCGTGCATGCATGCAGGCGGCCGCATTTTTAGAGCGTCCTGGGTGCTCTCTTTATTGTGAACTTTTAAAGAATAAAATTTAAATTTAAAAAATATATTAATTGTTAATGTGTTAAGTTATAATGAGTTAGACTAAACTTTGCCTTTCTGATTATGAAAATCCTGATGTCATCCAAAATAATTGTTAAGAGTACAATTTTATCTAACGATTGTTCATATAGTCCTTCATTTCCATTCAGGAAAGGTTTGAAAATCTACAAGTATATAATAATGTAATATGTTTAAATATCTTTCTAAATTTCGATAAATGAGTGACCTCTATTTAGCAAAGGAAGCAAAAATTTTAAACGTATTGATGGTCTGGAGCTCTTCAACAAGCTGGTAACGTATAAAGTTTATCAGTGGAATTGCAGATGCTTAGACCTATTAAAAAAGAACATAATGTAAGAAAAAATATTTTGATGTCATCATTTCGTATTCTACTTATAACTTTGAGAATTCTTCTGGCATTGCCAGTTAGTGTAGCATCACGTGAAATGAGTTTTTCAAAACCAACCTATTGACATACGTCAAGAGGTTTAGTAATCTAGGTCTGTTGGCTATAGAGAAGGAATTGTATGAAAGTTTGGAATTATTAGACATAACTGACGAATTGGTAAATAAGTAAGCAAAAGGAGTGCACTTTTAACACTGTGGTTACTTATGTACTTTATGTGCGATATTTTTGTACAGTTTTGTTTTGAATTGGCATCTTCTTCTGTGTATAGGCCTGTTAATTATCTACAATGAGTAAGTTCTGTGAGACTTCTTTGCACGTACCGGGCAAGGGGCTAACCTAACCCATCAAACAGAAAAGAACAGTTTTATTACACGGTTTACGATTGTTAAAGATGTTCGTATGACAACCGGGACCGACGACTTTAAGTGCCTTTCGAAGCACGATTGGTTGCAACTACCATCATATTGGGCCACCCATCCGAGTACTGACCAGTGCGTATTGTTCTGCACTGCGAATACCGTATGACCGGCGTCCGCAGTGATGTGATGTGCAACCGATACGAGAATATTAATAAAAAAATGTGTATACGCTACATATTATGCAATATTATTATATTATATTTTTAGCCCTGCCAGCTATATAAAGCAGTGTGAAAAACTTCCCCCGTGGGTTAGGTTAGGATTCTAACAGCATATTTACATGTACTCGATCCGCGTTAGGATAAGTGGCAGGCGGCTAACTACCCAGAACCGGCTTTATATCACAAAACAGAATTTCGAAAGACGTATCATTTGATGTCAGTATAGACATAGTACCATTTAATATTTTACTTATGGTATAAACGGATTGGGGGAGTGATTGCCAATACAAAGCTAAATACAGAATCAAAAGCGGCATTAGCTTTACTTTAATTTAGTTTTCACTGTCATTCTTAAATGAACCACTTGTACATGAACTAAAAGTTAATTTTGAAATTAAATACACAACAACAAAAGTCTTATTAGAAATAATTGTGTCGATCGCGCCGCGACTGTCAAATCCTGTAGATAGAGCAGTAAAACAAATACAAGGTCTAAACTTCATAAGCGGCAAGTTCGTAGTGTTCCTGCTGGAGTTTTTCTTTTCTTGGCTGCGAGGACCTGATAGTAGTAAGACTTTAATCGTTTGATTTACCAACGTCTCATTGGTGCGAAGTTTATTAAAAATAACTAAATAACCACCTTCGTAAGCAAAGATAATAAGTCTTTGATCTTAGGATAAAGAAAAATATTCAGTAATTCTTTTCTGCACCAACCGACGTTATCTTTGATGGAATAAACCATTTCAAAGTAAAATAAGTTAGCAGTAGAAGCAAAATGAGAATAATAATAAGAAAAAAAGCCTGCGGGAGAACGAAAAGCGATACAAGGCAATTGTAATTGAAAACTGCTGTAACGAACCTTGCGGTGTAGAATGACTCATATAAGTAAATTCATGTACTTGTTTTAAAGTCTACTTCAAACTCAAATTCCATTAAGCCAATTGTTCTGCTCCAACAATGCGTTTTCTATCACTCGTAAAGGATTCTTATGCATTTTCCCATATTATGGGTTACATTTTTCGGATTTTTTCCTTGATGTCACATTAGGCTTGTTGCAACGGAAACTGCTCGAGTGCGAAGTATGAGATCTGTTTTCTCAACAATCACGAGCGTGAATCAGGGAGAACAAATTGCAAGAAAATATACCTGCTAAGTGGGTAATTCCCAAGGGAATCGCTCGAACACTGATTTCTATATTGTACATTCATAAAATACTCGCTCTTCCATTAGGTAGCTATAAAACTCGTTAGCCTCAGTACACAATAAGAACTCTTTGCTGTATGTACAACAAAAAATAAAACGATTATTTTTTATTTGAAATATTCTTTTATAAATATTCAGCTAATATATCATGACGAAATATACCTCGACTAAAGAATTCAAACATACACAATTTCCTTAGTGTAATCATAAAATAAAAAAATTGTTGCTGTTGGCGATGGAATATTGCTGTCAATTTCCCTAGGGTAATTTCCACTAAAATAATGACTGATCGGCTGTCATCGTAAAAATACAATATTTTAATAAGTCATTTTTTGACAAATAACACGAGAGCGATTCTCAATATAATTTTCCTTTGAAGGTTTCTTGCGCAGGCACAAACGTCAGAATAAATGTGCCTTGAACGTTTCTCCTTTCAGGCGGATGCCTTCAAAACGCTTCAATCTTATCATGCAGAATTTCAACAGAAAACCAAAATTGAATAAACGACACTTGCAGCACACCCTATCGTCAGAAATTAAGTAGTTTAAAACTGATATAGAAGCCAAACCAAGTGTATCACAAGTCCAATACAAAATGACAAAACCCAAATGTTCAAGATTTGAATTTTGCGAATAAGTTGCTTGTTTCCACCGATAAAGTAAACTGTTTCTTCATGGCTCATCCCATTTTCAGATATTGTTATTTGTTTCAAATAGACGTGGAAGATGCTCATGCAATCGATAAAAAGGAGTCCTTTTTTTCTTTTACATAAGATTTCTTTTTATAAAAATATAAAAAATTATAAAAATTGTAGATTAAAAGCTATTTTTTCATTGTGGACTGTAAAAAAATATAGAAGACTGCTAATCAATGGAGAAAGCGAACGGAAAGGAATCCCTGTAATTATTCTGATAGAAGGTGGATTGTTGGTTCTGTAGAATTAACAAAATTATAGCTACAATACAGTTTACTAATAACAGAACATGTTTCAGAAACTGGAACTATTAAACAATTTATGCTTCTTTGTGCAATTGATTGATTTGAAAGAGCGAAATCGAGGACGCGGTTTTCCAAGCATCTCTAAGCACTGCAGCCATCACTGGCTTATTTTACATCAAAACTATGAATTATACCTCTGAGGTAGTTCTAACTCCAGTAGTGATTTTTTACGTGTCACGCGTAGAAGTGGCACAGGACTACGGCTTTACCTCTTATCCGACAGATTTTTCCCCGCCAGAAAAATCTCACTGACCTCAGCCAGGATCAAACCCACGTCCCTTGGATCTATAGGCAAGTGCGGTAACCACTAAACCTATTGTTTTTACCTTCAGAGCGAATTGAGTTGCTCGCATTGTGCAATAGTCATAGGTGCTACTATTTTTATTATGTCGGAAACATCTGCATCATAATATGAGCATGTGTTTTCATATGGCCGAACCCAAGTCCACAATAGTTCGGTCGACAAACCATGTCTACACCAGCATTTATCAAAGTGCTTCCGATGAAATAGAGGTATGAAGCTAACATAGATCTATGGGAACAATCCTTAAAAAACTGAAACAGACGAAAACGATATAAGATTACTTTCTGGATCTGGAACGTGGCGAGTCGCAGAAAGACATTGACAGTGACAAGAGGCAACAGAAAGGGATGTTTTAAAAGATCAGCAAGAATAACAAAAGCAACGATGAAATCCAAGAATAGATGAATACAGAAGACACGACCATGAAAGACGTAGAACGCTGACATTTGATATGGTATGGTCATATTCAACTAATGTCCAAATATTCCTAAAGAAACTATGCAGTGGATACCATCGTAAAAACGAGTAATAGGACGACCAAGGAAAGATTGGAATAAGGGAACTAGAAAGGTGATGAACCACCCTAATCTCCAGGATGGATAATAGGATGTCAACGAACGTTTTAACCTGATATGATAATGGTGATAATGATTTATGGTAGTGCAAAACAAGATCCAATATTGATTGGTATTAATATTATCAATTAACGAAATTGTGTAGTAATGGATGGTTCATAGTATGTAGTTCAATAATGATTTCCATTGTTGACTTGATGAAGAACTTTCGTCAAAGTATTACTCATTTAGAGTCACTTTAGATAGTTCACGTTCATAAGTTCCTACTGAAGCTGGCAACTTGGTTGCCAAAATACGTTCTAAATATCGGGGTGATAAAGCGATTTGAAAGTTTTATATAAAATTTGTGAACACTAGCGGTTTTATGATTCCTAGCTTCTTAGATAAATATAAACTATAACAGTCAACATGATGCATGTCATTGATAATTTCCAATAAAATTTTAGGGCAAAATGATCCGTGATATTACTGCTTATGTGAAAAGTATTTCGGAACGACAAAATTCGAGTTCTCTTTCAGTTCTGCGGCCAACTGGATATCTATCAACAATTTCTAATGCCGATCAATAAGTTTCGAAGAAAATTGTTGAGGCAAATCGCCGATTAAGTGCACAAGAAATCAGTTTATTACAGCAGGAAATGATTGGAAAACAAATTTCCGTATCCACTATCAGAAAATATAAAAAATTTTGACACAAGTATTTTCACTAAATAAAAGGAAAATCTTCGATTATCTATTTTCAAAAATGGTTTAAAACGTACCAAAAAGTGGTCCCGACGACAATCCTATACTATTATTTGAAATAATGGAACCAATTATGGTAGGTATTAGACACGACGTATTGTGCACATAATCAAAGACTTTGTTAACAAGTTCAATTTTCCAGCATATGTCATGGTATAGGGTTGTATGTCTGCAAGGGGAATTGAAAAACTCCATTTTATTGAGGATACTGCCAATGTCGTTAAATACAGAAACATTATAAATAAGTGAAAGCTTGCTGTCGTCGATTCCGATATCGCAGACTTCTAAAGCGTATTTTCCAACAAAACGGTGCTGTGTGCCATACGACAAAAGTAGTAAAAATCTTACTTGAAGAACATCAATTTTCTACTTTGTGATAAATTATAAGAAGCCCCCTGTTCTAGTCAGTCACAACATTTTAGTATGATGTGAAAGCCTAGCAAACGAACTCAAAACATAATCGTACTAAAATATAGGCCAATATACAAACGAAAAAGTGTGTAAAGCTGTTTACTAGAATGCCTGATAAAATTAAAACCTTCATAAAGAATAAAGAAGACCAAAAATAGTAAAGGACTATCAAAAACTGAACCCAAACAAATAGATTATCTGTGTATTTGCTCGAGTTAAATTTTTACATATTATCAAATACAACGTTATTTTTCAGCTACTGATAATCCCAAGTTCAGAGTTTAATGTAATAACATGTTTTTATAACAATAAAACATTTACAGTAGCTCTGTATTCATTTGTTAAATCGTTGAATTCAAACTGCTACTAGGCCAAACTATTATAGAATTGTTTTCGTTAATTTTCCTACGTGTATTTACTTTAAGTAGGATTTAAATCAAAAATAACTTTTTAAAAGAAACATTTCTATACAGGGTGACATTAATCTACCCGTGTTGTATGGGTAACTTTGTTAATATAAGAGTTACAGAGTCGGTTAAATTACCAAAGTTGGGCAGAATTTTGACGCGAATTTAATGCCATTTTTGAATTTGACCTAGATTTTCAACTTTTTTAAATATTTTAAAAATACTAAAAATGAACTATTTCTTAAATGTTAAATAATTCCACAACCGTTTATGCTAGAACATAAATAAAAAATGGTTTTTGTAGATCTTATTA
>JABXWE010056537.1:0-15887 GCA_014611495.1 Limonius californicus | reverse complement strand
TGGGAATAACTTTAAATCTGCTTTAAGAATATTCCTCGTGGTTGTGTAAGACAAATCAATGCGCTGTGAAAGACGTCGAAGTGAAGTTGAGGGAGCTTCAGCCATTATTTGTCTAACATTTTCCAGGACGTCTGGTGTGCGTTCTGTAGGTCAACCGCTACCATTTCTGGTGTAACACCACCTGTTTCATCGAATAATTCCACAGTGTGCCTTAGAGCATCGTAAAATCGAATGTATTTAACAATTCCAAAATGGTCTGTAAAATCGTTGAAGCATTCCTGGATCGAATACCGCCACTCACCATTTATGATGATTCCAGTTCGGTAATAAGCTTTTACCATAAATATCTTATGCTGCACAGTGAAATTCATTTTTGAATAAATAATTGAAGCTTCTTTATTTAATTATTGGCAGCTATGCTGTTACAATTTTCATATTGTCAGATTCTAAAGCTTAATATAGACGGGACAATCCCTAGGCTACTGCAATTGACTTTTTAAAAAATCACTTTGTACCTGTTTTGTTTTACCAGATCTAACAGATATTGTTTATTATTATTATCGCCATCAGCTGAGCCTAACGGACCTTGGGTATTTGATGATTTTACTTGAGAATTTTGAGAAAGTTCTGCTTGAACTGCTTCAACGTGGAGGCCTTTATCACTAGTATCCATATTTTCAATAGAATCACCTAACATTATTGTATCATAATTTGTTGTTATTTTGATACAAGGCTTAGTTTTCTTGCTATTTGTAGATACTGTGTTATCGTATAAGTCTTTTGATAGCCCTCGAAAATAAGAAATAAAAGTTATAGAAAGGAACAGAAACTGGTATATAATATATGCCTGACTAAACTTTGTTACTCATAATTTTAATATACATACAAATATAATATTTCTATAAATTTATTAAGAATTTTGAAGTTTTCTGTATGTTCATGTACTCGCTTGCGGCGTTAGCAAAACTTTACTATAATAGCACAGTAGTTAAGAGCCTTGCTTTGTGTCCCCAAAGTTGTATTAGTAAGTACGAACTTCAACACATTATTTATTTCAGTATTAGTAAATAAATCATCTGAAGCCTTATATGGTAAATTGTGACATAACTGGATGTCGGATCTTTCCATGTATTATGATTCCGTAACGCAGCGTTTACCGCATGGCATAATGTACAACATTTTTCCCATTGCTCATGTTCCAGTTGAAATAATAAACATTAAATAACTGTTTTTTTTTCATGTTGATTATCGATCTTTTACTCTACTTTGAATGATTCTACAAATACAGATTTAATTGAAACGACTTAAGTGTTAATCTAAGAATTTCATAAATAAATTAATTGTTCTAATATTCTGTAGCCATAAAATATAATACGGCTTCCCACAAATATTTAGGATTCTCAGCATATACAAATCTAGAGTTTTCAACCTTTCGCCTTTAATCTTTTGACAGGCACGTTTCTAAAACGAGCGTTTATCGAACTACTAAAGAATTCACGCTTTGTGTGTGGTCCACCACGAAGAACTTACTGAAGACTCTTCACGAGAACAATCGTCTGCTGAACGTTAAGTGCTACTTAGATCCGAATGAAGCACAGGATCGGTATGTGTTGCTCTGTTTCAAACCACAGCAGTGACATCCTCATATCTTCAAAGGTGAAGAATTTAACTAATAAAACTACAAACTTTAGAAAGTGTATTGGGAATTAACCGCTTGCTAACTTTGTTACCCGCAACTTCCTGATCTAACTCAGATGTGACGCAATAGCGACTTGCTTGATTAATGCTGAAATTTTCAGAATAGAGGACGTGGTGCGGCTTCGTCCCATTATGTTCATTTTTCATTCATAAGAATTTAAACAGCATCACCTCTATCAACAAACAAAGAGCTACTGTTTCGCGCGTGGTAATAAACTACCAGTCATCATACACTTAAAGAAAATAAAAACTAATAAACACGACAGTCTACAAAGCGTAGGAGCTTTTAACAGTGAAGAATAGCTATAAAATGTGTTTTATTACGTTGCGTTTCCAGATGGGAACTGAATTAATGCCTGGCACTAATCATTTTAAAGGTATGTGAAATTTAGAAGTACAACTAGAAAATTTATTAAATTTCTTTTTCAGTTATTTTGTCTTTTAATATAATTTTATTGTGTGCAAGAGATGTAAACTAAAAGAATTTCCGATTTTCTGTGTCAAACAGTGGCGGCTCGCGGGTAAAAAAATAGGTGAAGTGCTGTTATAATAACCCTAATAATAACATACATATAGAAAAAATATAATTCAATGTCAACTTACCTAGTGTTTGTAGACCAAGTCTTTCCTTCTGTCCTTTTACGCAGCAAAATTATTTAGTACGTTTTTGCAAAATGGTTGATTTTTTATTAATTCTAATAAGAGTTCCTTTTGAATTGAAATATTTGTCAAAGAAGAAAACCTATACTGAGATACTTCATTTTTTAAGTACGTTTTTATTGGTTTCAGGCAAGAAAAACTTCTTTCCACTGATGCACTTGTGGACGAAATAGTTAATATGAGGCAAAACAATTTGTAGGCTTCGGTAAAAATTTCTTCGTTCTCATTGAGATTTTCTAGTAATTCTTGGGTCTGTAGATTGCGGTATCTTTCATCGGCATAAAGAAGATTTAATTCGTTTTTAAGACGCTTACTTTTTGTAAATATTTTGCCATAAGATTGTCCTAAGCTTTCAAATGCTTTAGACGGAAAACACGAATCATATTGTTCGAATTTCGTAGTATCAGCCAAAGATATGAATTGTCGCAGGCTTGAAACCTTACTTCCATTTCCATTACAATGTGATCCAGTACTTCAGAAAACGAAATTCTATATTTTCTTCTAATGTCATTATTTGTAAGCCTAGCTGGTATTCCCGCTTAGGGGGCTTAGAAATATCGATTTGTGTTATTTCTATTTCCTTGGTCTTTTCGAAGAGTGTATCAAAGAAATCATCCTTCCTTTTTCTCTTTAATAGTTCAATAATTTTATTTATTTTTGTAACACAAAAATTAATATCCAATAATTTCTTCAAATCCGAACGTGCAGTTCAGCGGCTGAGTGCGGCTGAACTCTTCACTTACGCGATTTACCGTGAATCAACTGTCGATATTGACGTAGGGGTTACCATGGCAACAGTGGTATAAGTGCAGAATTAAAATACGTTTTACGCTGACTCTTCACTACAATTGTACGAGTGTTGTAGGTAAGATTTTTTATGGTCACGTGTTCGCCTCGACGGACTGCACTTAAAAGTTTGAATTATAAACACAAGGGGACCAGAAAAAATGTAATGTGTTTGATTTCACTAAGCTTATTGTATCTACGAGTATATATGCAATAAATAAACGACTCCTAATAGGTGTAATGCCGATAAATAATTTGTTATGTAATTGAAATAAATATTCGCAAATGAATAAAACTTTTAGGTGAAGAGGCACTTCACCTATTTCACTTGGCGAAGCGCCACTGGTTTCAAGCTATACTAATATTTTACGCCAAAAAATAAACAAGCATATGATAAAATTTGAAAGAAGACGTTCGAAGTACTCTCTTTCCGCGTCTATACAGACATTGTATTGGCTCAGGAAGGAGCTCAGCACCCTTTCAAAAATGTCGGACCTTGTTCGAATTGTTTAGCAGACTTGTTCAACTCGCTGTTGCAACGCGGCAAGATTATAGGTACTGGGTGACATAATAGTGCGATTTTGTTTCCTAGTATCTTTATTATAGCAGCCTGATGATTCCTTACTTTTCTGTTTAATTTCGTTTTTGTTCTAAAAAGCGCGGCAAAAGATACAAGTATTTGTAGTTTGAAATACCTGTAAATAACTTAACTTTTATGAAATCCTATATTCTATCATATATTTTTTAGAACAAAATATAATTACATCTTATTACCAACTTTTCTATTTTTTTCTATTAGCTCTTTAATAGTTTCTGAATATTTTCAAAACGAAAAACGCAAGTCATATAAAACCGCACATACGTTTGAAGGTCATTGAACGACAAGCTCGAAAATGGAATAGTATACAGGGCGGTTTATTTAACAAAAATTAAATATTAGGAGTTGAATTATATTGAATGTGGTTGTAAATTAGAAACATCCTGTATAGGATATTTAAATTCTTAACAGTATGACACTTATCTGAAAATGTGCTCTTGTAACCTGCAAAATAATTGTTAAAAATATATGCTGTTCTTTAGAAGGTAACTGTTAAAGACAGTCATTTTTTAAAAATTTTGGAGAAATTTAATTATTTCTAAAACCATTAGAGATAGATACCTAAAACCCTAGATCGTTGTAAAGATATAAATAAGAAACACAAAAATGTAATAATATACAGAATATTCTATTTAAAATAAAGAGGTTGTCCATTGTCCCACTAAAACAAAATACCCTGAGCAGTCAACAATAATTTTAGGTTCTGCACAGTAATCAAGCAAACAACCACTGCAATTAAAGCTTTCTCCAAGCTGCTATAATAAAAACATTAGGAAACAAAGTCGCACTATTGTATCACCCTGTATACTAAACGATTTAGGTACCTAACTTAACAGTTCAGTGTTTGCGTGTTATGACGCTAAATATTAAACTTTAAACGGAAAATCGCTCATATTACGCAAACAGTTGATTTGGAGATCGATATTGGCAGAGACTTTTCGACTTTCGACTGATTTGTGGTTTAACATTTGTTTCAGCACCCTGTACACCTCGTTACATACAACGGTAAAAGTATTTTTGGTACATGAAATAATTAATTTGAAAGTAGAAACTCTTAATATTTAGCGAATTTCTTCTCGCCTGTGACTGTGTTATATGTTTCAAGTGCCCCGGACACTGGGGACCTACAACTTCATATGGGTTCCGAACCATGGCAAGCGTAAATATTTTTACTACATCGGCACAATACCTATTTAGGAGAACGGCCGTAAAAATCTGACGTTCCGGTGGTGGGAATTGAACGTCGGATTTCTAGCATAAAAGTATAACGACATTTTAAACCGTGCTATGACGGAAGGAAGCAGGGAGTACATAATTTTTTGACATTGCCGTAAATCGTCTGTAAAACATTCTAAATTTGTTTCACCAAGTCAGTAATTGATAAGCTTAAAACAGCATAGTAAACAACAACTTAAATGTAATTTTAAACACAATCAACTCTATTATTATGGGCAAAAATACATTTCGTACACCTTCTGTGATAAGTGGTAAATGATTAACAGATTTTGTGCATTAAATCTATATTCTCTATAATTACAAAGTTTTATATAACTAAAGATTTCGTCACAAGAATTCACAAGAATTTGGAAGAAAACACCTATGCCAATAGTTTGGACTCCAGAAAAGTGTTATACATTTAAGAATTGATTAAAGCGCACTAATAAAATGTTACAGGCCAAACGAGCTTTTTCGTCAACCCGTAACAGGATAGGTGGAAAAAGGCCTGCAGCTTAGCTCAGAGGAGTAGGGAGGGTTCACGGAAATCGCTTACGGGAGGAAATCTTCCTGGTTGGGTACAGAGTGGGTCAAAATTAGTGGGCGCCACTTTCCAAGTCACAGCTGATTGTAGGTTCTCGTGGAAGGCCGAGGAGCCAGCAGCTTACGGGAATCTAACTCACCTTTATTGTGCCTCCCTCCTGTTTAGAAAGCTTGCAAAATTCATGCACACACAAATACAAATACAAAATAATAAAAGATGTAATAAAACACATATAATTAAACGACTGGAAATGACAATACAAAAATGACGGCAAATGGTAATTTAATAGTTCTATATTACAAATAGTTAAGTTGAGCGTTCAAGAGGAGGGACTCGCCGTCGCTGGTGCACGTTATTTAAATTGTCCAAACGACTACGTGGCCAGTGGCGTCGGAGTTTACACGAATAACACAATATATATAATTATTCTTTACATTTAGTAATACAAAAAAGGACAATCGGCGACTGAAGGTAGCTTCTTGTTGCGTAAAAAAGGGTTCAATCACTTAGAATTTTGCAAGTTAACGCGTAAAAGGTGTCGTATTCACAACACAAACCGGTTACTTTACCTTGAATTTCAATGAATGGAATCGAGAAAGAGACAGGCACAATTCTGGGGGTTGTTTTCCAGATGCAGGTACAGTCTGGGGTATCTTCAGGTCCGGGAAAAAGGTAGACGGTCTTCGAAAAAATTTCGAGACGAAATATTTGTCGCAGCAACGTCGCAGGTACAGGAACAACGAATGGACTCGATACTAATTCGCCAAAGGCGATCGGCAAATTCGCAATGAATTGCCTTTCCAGAGATAACAACAGTACCCACATACACTTTCGGATGTCCGACTGGGAACTTTCCATATTTACACACCCAGGGATAAAACTCCAACGTATTTCTTTAAATCCGACACTTGTCGATATTCTGTTCACTCCACGGTGATACAGCGATACGAAAATACACGCGATGGATACCCATCGAAAACCAAAAGCCGCCCCTGCAGTACTTCATTTCTTAACGGCCCCCGTAGATGGATTTGGGCGACCGAAGTCAGCGAAGATGGAAGATCGACTGACTAAGTCAACACAAGGCGAACCTGGATTCCCCAAAAAGATTGCACCACATGGAGAAATATGATGCAATTGTTCTGGAAGGAATAACACGTGCGACTTCTAAGAGTAAACATTTCTGAGAATTGTTTTTAAACGGCAAATCTAGCCTACAAAGGAAAACTTCAAGGCTTTGCGGAATTGGCCCCTCATAACTCAATCTTAAAAGAAAAAAAAAAACGAAAACGGTAATAGACATAAGAACGGCAATTAAAATAGAATTTTAATTCCTATGAAGCGGCATTTAAAGAATGACTCTAATCCAGACAGAGTGGCATAATTTCAAATGAACATAACAAAAACCTTTCCTAGATTGGTGTGAAGCACGTAAATACTGCTCACAAATTAAAGCAGTCATAACAGAAAACATCAAAACTTTTCTCTTGCTTTAATTACAGATAACAATAGATTATTTTTGAGGTTAAGTTTGCTTCGAAGTAAATATTTTCTCAATCATGCAGGCTAGAAATACTAGACATATTTTATTTTGGTTGGTGTTTCCGTGCAAGCGACCGTTGTAAGTAGGAAAATAATACAGGAAACAATGCAAATCCAAACATTTAACCCATATACGCACATCATATCCAAGATCTCGTTATACTCGACCTCATTTTAAACGTGTTAAACTGTATACTCATTTAAACATGCACTACGTTCAAAATGGGTTTGTTTTGAGCAATTCCAAGATATGTTATACAGTCTGTCCCAAAACGTACGACAATATTACAAGGATGAATTCAACGGAGTTCAACGGATTTCTGATATACTGATCTAGTTGTTTGGTAACAATTGAACATCGTTTCTAATAAATTATTGTTTGTAACTTGTCAGTTTATTACTGTGATACCCAAGTTATTGGTTTCTTGTTTGTATCCTTATTCCCATCGTAATTCACAATGCCAAAAGTAAAGAATATGCAGATATTCATTATGTTTACGGTCTGTGCGATGGAAATGCTTTAGCAGCACAACAAGCATATCGTAGAAGATATCCCACTAGAAGACTGCCTACGCGAGCAGTTTTCTTTAATTCACATCGTCAGCTGAGGGAACATGGCACTTTCAATGCAAGACATGCAGTCGGCAAAGGAGTTGTCCATAAACCCATAAACGATGATGAAGAAGTTCTTGATTTATTACAAGAAGATGCATCTTTAAGTGTGCGAAGAATTGCATTACGTACTAGAATATGTAGACACTTGGTTTGAAGTATAATAAGAAGTGCTCGCTTACATCTATATCATCATCAAAGAGTTCAAGCTCTAGGTAATGATTTTGAAGCTCGTTTAAGCTTTTGTAATTGTGTACAAAATAATCAAAACCTACCACATATTTTATGGACTGCTGAAGCTACTTTCTTCTTCAGAAAATCCTCATTTAAGAAGACGCTCGCATTTTCAACATATATTTAGTGTTGATATGATAGCTGGTATTCTTAATGATCGTCTGATTGGACCATTTCATCTGCCACACCGTTTTAATGGTGCGAATTACGAATATTTTCTAACTCTTTACCCTTATTACTGGAAGATGTGTCATTAACTATTAGACGTGCAATGTGGTATCAACACGATGGAGCACCAGCACATCAAGGTCTTCGTGTTAGAGCTTGGCTTAACACACGTTTTCCGGGAAGATGGATTGAAGTAGGACTCGTAGTATGGCCACCGCGTTCGCCGGATCTGACTTCACTACATTTTTATCTTTGGGGTCACATGAAACAGACTGCATATTCAACTGAAGTGCACACGGTAGAAGAATTACGCCAAAGCATATAGCAGGCTGCCGATATTATTAGGAATAACCCAGCAACCATATTAAGAACGCAGTGATCTCTTCTGCAACGTGCGGCTTTGTGTATCGAACACAATGGAGATAATTTTGAACATTTCTTGTAAATAAAATTATAAAAGTGTATTAAAAAAAGATTTATTTTATAAAATTCGTTGAAGTAAAATTTTAGCCACATAAATTAAGAAATAAAAAATAACTCGTTAACGGTTACGTTTAGGACATATGGTTATATGGACTTTACGACTCTAAATAAGTTCTGGAATTCATCTTTAAAAAACTGTCGGTACGTTTTGGGACGCCCTGTATATGTATACGGTGGTGTTAAAAACAAGCCGGATAATTTACCAACGTATGGTACTCATTAAACCAAAACAAAATACTTTTAATCAACATATATCCACAAACCAACCGTTTTACTGATAGAGGCGATTTTGTTATTTACTCAGTAGATTGTACTATTGTGGAAAAACGAACAGTGGAGGCACTAATAGGTATATAAATGTAACGTTTGCCCAAATACAAAGATCCAGTGGTTTAAAACCGGGGATCGGTATCTCCCTGCAATTAGACCCCTCATCAGAGGCATTTATTCTTATAGATTATACATATCTTTTAATAATGATTGAACAATGTGGAAAAGCCCCGTCTTGCATAAACTACAGACGAACCCTATCACCCATCAAACGTCTTCCAATAGTGGGGGTAAAGCGTTACCCAAGGAGTCAAAACACAGTTCACCAAACGATTTGGCAAATTAAGGGCCCTAATAAACGATCTTCCAAAATACCCAGACAAACATTTAATGAAAATCGTTGTTGATGTTTTCATTCGATAACAGCGTGTGGAATTTCATCAGCCTAAACGTGATTAATATATAGATAAGAGATACCGTTAATCGTAAATGTAGTTTAATTGGTAAGTAAAATATTGGTAGTAAAGTTTGGTTTATTTGCAACTTTTCTTAGTATGAATCTAAATAACACCATTTTGCAGCTTAATCAGAAGCAGAAATGGTTTGTACCCCCTGGATATGGTACGGGAAACGATTGTGTACAGAAAGCAAATCATAATAACGAAAATTATGTCAAAATATTTATTTCAAATTTTTGTCCCAGATTAATAAAAACATTTTTATAAATTAGAATAGGCCCTTAAAATCTAGCATTTAAATTTTATGTTAGTTCTGTAGAATTTTATTAAATTTTAGATTATTATCTGAAAGGGAATTAACAAACACACAAATAAGATACGCTTAGTTTATATGCGTACGGGACCGCGGTGGTCGAGTGCGAGAACGCATTGGCCACTCGAGGTCACACTAAATGCAGTTGCTCCGTTGGGGCGATCGAATCCCGACTGGGGCAACCGCATTTGGTTAGTTAAGTTTAGGGTGCATGTTGCATGAATGTTTAGTATGTAAAGGACGCCCGCACCCCCCTGAAGTAATGCGAATGCGGTTCCGGGGGGGGAACGGTAGTATGAATGTGCGAAAAAGTTTATATGCGTAAAAACAACCGCTTTCCCTTAAAATTCCTGTCAAACTTTCCTTTTTAACATAACATACATTGTCAGCGACATTCAATCTTAGCCTATGCCTCTGTTTGTTTTATTTACATTCAAGCAAGTTTGCTGCCTCAACTATTTCCTTATTGTATATAAAAAAAGTACACATTATCACAATGGTCGCATTTAATATAAATATAAACCACCCTAAAAAAATATACAAGAACAATCACTTTCAAAAACAGTTTTAAAATTTTGAACAAGTTCTAAAATATCCTTTGTGCAATTTTTTCGTGAATTCGTTAAAAAAATTACTAGGCACACTGTATACAATTCTAATTTTAAAAATCAGTGCAAGGGTCTCATTAGAAAAACAGGTTATAAATTCAAAATACGATTGTTAAATCCTATTGTGTATGTCTTATTCCTTGAACACCCTTTTGGGATAAAACATGCAACCCCTACACCAGCGATGCTAAATCTAATCCTTTCGGTGCAACTCCATTGTTTGTCCGTTTTCGTTTGTGCCTCCCAAACACATCTGTTTGTCGATCTATCATCGTTGTGAATGACCCAAAAGACCATTCCCGGCAAGCAAATAACCCACCTTGTTGAACATTGTCTTAGGCCGCTCTAAGCATATCCTGCAGGTGAAATTAAAATGTTAAATATTTGTTCACCCTCTAAATTCGAGGACCACCCACCGCTAGGTGCTAACCACGTCTCGGCTTTTATATGCCATATACCGGGTCCTGGTGTCAATGAAAAAATTACTCGATGCATTAGCACGTTTGTATTATTTTCTTTCTCGTTCCTTTCGCAGATTCTGTGTCACATTTGATTGCCTTTTACTTGAATTTGGTCGGGAGATTTTATTGTTTTAAGATTCAGTGACCCAGGTAATTGATGTTTTTAGAAAAATGTGTTACGTATATTTGTCGGAAAACTACTAAAAGTTCATTGAATAGGTGGCCATTTAAATAATAAAGTGTCTATAAGAAAGTTTTTATTGATTTAGATATGCGTTATTTCTGTTTATATGTTTCTAAATGCGCAGCTTTCCATTAGGATTTGAAGAGTATCAAATAACTAAGAATTCAAATGTGATAAATATTTTATTCAAACTAAATAAGGTAATGATTTAATGCCTACAATCAGTAGCTGTTGGTGTAAACTAAAGCACAAATGTAAAATAATTCATATAAAAAGAGTAATATCAGCGAAATTGTTTTCTTGTTCGGGTAGGCGGCAGACACTCTGCAGATAATTAATGTTAACTGTAACATTAACTAAATGTTAGCCTTGTCAGAAAAACGGAAAAATAATTTTTATCTCTTATTATATTACTATTTTTAAAATATTAACTGCGCAGCATTCTAATTTCATTTGCATTTCAATTAGAACGGCAATATACAGG
Organism: Limonius californicus; assembly: GCA_014611495.1. Taxonomy (NCBI): domain Eukaryota; kingdom Metazoa; phylum Arthropoda; class Insecta; order Coleoptera; family Elateridae; genus Limonius; species Limonius californicus. Next base: position 4,569 of record JABXWE010056537.1, on the reverse strand, counting down.
GTGATTCTAAGCAAGTGCGAGAAACTTTAACCGTACGTATAGCCGAGGATATTTAACCCCTACATCACCTAGTACATTTTTTTAGAATTTCGGCTGTTACGGAGATATGGCGCTTACATAAATTCACTGAAACGTAAATAATTTTTTTGTTTCTTCTCTGATTTTGATAAACTTCGTTGTTTTGGGAAGCTAACAGTCCAAGCTTAATTTTCTAAAGAAAAAGGTACAGTTGTGTGTGAAAAGTGGATGAAATTTGATCAAGAAGTATGATGTATTTAAATTGTCATTTTTATTCGAAACTCTATTATATAACTCTCTGCATATTAAATTTCAAAAGAAATTGAATATTTTTCTCGACTGAAATTAAGCGTAGACTATTAGTTTGCACATTAAACACTTTGAAGACGTCCAAACATAAAGCAGTTGAGAGGTGTTAAGTCGAGTGATCGTGGTGGCCAACGATTTCTGCTCACTATTGAATAAAAAAATTTCCTTAACAAATTCCACAATGCACTTGCTGTATCAGTTGTTACACTGTCTTGCTAGCCCCAGCTATAGTTCATCATCGTAGAGTTGATCGACAAACCACTTTACAATTAGTTGCTAATTAAAAAAAAATTCCAATTATTCTTATTCTCAATGTGACAATCCAAATCCAAATTTTATGAGGTTGAAATGAAGTTTTCTGATATGTATGGACGGTTTTAATTGACCGCTTATGATAGTTTTAGGACTTTATGTAGTCACTAAAATGGAACCAAACTTAACCGCTGAAAACTTTCACATTTAAAATGTGAGCACGGTTGAAGTTTTCATTAAACTGTGTTCAGTATCGTCGACGCTTTTCAAAACCTGCTGGCAGCAACTCGTAAATGACAAGTACTTTGCATGTTCTGCCACGAACCGTATGAAAGATCTGCAATGTAAATGTTCAGTAATTCAGTTACAAAATCAACAATATGCTCCTTACCTGTTTGGCGAGACCAACATCTAAATGATTTATTAGTGCTTGCATCCATTCGATTTTTAATATCCTGTAACTTCTGAAATTTCATAGCAGACTCTTACGTTGGAGAACTGCTCTTGGATCTGACTGAAGTAAGAATGATAGTAGTACTGCCAAATATAATTTTGATTACGTTCTCGGGATCGAAAGTAAACTTCAAAAATAAATATACCCTGCTCTACTGTGAATGCTATGATAGCGTACACGCTTGGTATCCTTATTTAAAACAGCACTTTGTAGTTTCATTGTTTTACCTAATAAAGTTACAGACTGCAACCTTTTAATATTGAAACAAACTGTTATTACGTTAGGATTATAAAAACAGAAACAAGGTATAGGTAGAATACGCCCTCGTCGCTAATGGACCCGGGGATGTATATAGTTCTAAACAACAAGTTCACTAAGAAAACGGAACCTACTGATAATAATTATATACCTAAATCGAAGTCATGCATCTTGCAATCATTTTTCATCGCGCGGTAGAAGGAAACAAAGACTACACACCCGTTTTTATTGATTGCTATTGTATGAGGCTCTCGGTGTGGGTTGAGTCCACAGCGGATGCAGTGACATTATTCGTTTTTGCAACGCGTACTGGTTTTGAAAAATTATAAGTTGCTTTGATATTTAATTATGAAACATCCTATATATCTTCCAGGGTGTATGTAAGCGTGTTTTTGTATGTAACGCTTCGAATTAACATTCTACAAGACCGATATTAATACATTTTGAAACGCATTGTTAACGGAAATCACGCTTTATGGGTGTTATACTGTAAGAGGAACTTGTTTATAAAATATTTGAGGAAATTTTTCAAGTGTGTTCTGTTTATGGAAATCAAGTAGTAACGTATTTTTCGAATAGCGATTACCGTACATACATCGCGTTATGTTTTAGGCGACTACTTGCTTTTGAATACTAAGGGCTAATAAGGTAATAGTTATTTATTGTACAAGACGATAAAATTGTACTTTATCTTTGAGAGTGTTTTTTAGCGTCGAGACGTCAGTCGAGACGCTAATTACGCTCGAGAAGATAATGCGATTTTATCGTCGTGTGCAATACAACATTTTTTTCTATAGCAAGACTTCAAATTCAGGTGAAAAATAAAATTTCAAAGAAAAATGTTATTTTTGGCACAAAAATCGCAACTGTGTTGCTCCGTTACTACGGATATGAATTACTCTGTCAACAAATGTCAAACAAATTTTACATTCTGGTTTTTGTGGAGTGTTCAGTATTTTTGCGTTTTGTGTACGAAGTGAATACGAAATGTACGGAAAAGAATTAACACAAGAAGAAGAAAACTAATAATGTTAATTGTAAAATTACACTTGTTGTTAATCCTTCGAATTAATGTGTTTGAATTTGTAAATTTAATTGAATAAAAAAAGTTAAAACATTTTATCTACCCTTGCTGTTAATGTGTTACTTTATCTACCCTTGCTGTTAAAGTGATACTTTATCTACTCAAAAGAGTTGCTATTACAACATTTTAACATTAGCTATAGAAAAAAGTAATTAATGTATTTTAACATAATAAGAAATAAAATCAGAACTAATTTATCTTCTCTCATTAAAAGAGGGCGCAGCAACAACCTAAACAAATGCATTACACAGAAAATATAGTACATATATATATACAGGGTGTATCAGAAATAGGTACAAATATTAAAACCAGTAATAGATTGGCTCAAGTAGAATTCGATGGTACTATTCATTTTTCAAAAATCATTAAGTTTTTTTTTTAATTAAAAAATAAAATAAAATTTTGTTTGAGAACTGCTGATGGTACATAGAAAATGCATTTAAGCTGTAGAATGTCATTACCTAATTGTAAAGTAAATCCAAAGTGACAAACACGTAAAAACTTGTCTGGCTTGTGATAAACTACGGAACTGGGAGGGGTCAAGGTTTAATTGAAGCAGTTGGACATTTTTGTAATTAGAAGGCATTTAAGAATTTCATTTACCGCTAAATTAAATTTTTGCGTTTTCACTTTTTCATGGGATATAAAAATTATAAACGAGTGCTGCATCATGCAAAATAATACTCCAAACGCATAAAGCATTTAAAAAAGTACTAATTTATTGTAGAATGCTCATCATTTATTTAAATCAATTATAGCATAACTGAAAAAACATAAAAAACAATTTACCTCAAAAGTGAAAAGTGGATCATAATAAATGTTCAAAATGACGACCACCACTGAGAACACAAGCTTATTTAAGCTAATTACGCATCCTTACGAAAACGGTAGGATCTTGTCGAACCTATCGGCAGCGGCTTCAATGCGTACCCTTAATTGCCCAACTGTGTTCATTGGCGTAGAATAAATTAACTGTTTCATGTAGCCCCACAAAAAGCAATCACAACTATTTAAATCTGCCGAACGAGCTGGCCATGGAACTGGCCCGTTTCGTCAAATCCGCCTTTCAGGATAGTTATTATTTAACCATCCCCTTACATCCCTAGCATAATGAGGCGGAGCACCATCAAGCAAAATCCACCTGTTACGTCGTGTCTCTAAAGATATGTTTTCAAGCAATTTTCGTACGACTTCGTTGAGAAAGTGTAAATACAGAGCTCCATTTAAACGAGCAGGTAAAATGTATGGCCCAATAAGGTGATCGCCTACAATGCCTACCCATACATTTAGGGAAAACCGTTGTTGGAAACTGTGTTCCACTATTTCGTGTGGATGCTCAGCTGACCAAATGGACATTATGGACATTAAACACCCCTTCTTGCGTAAATCCTGCTTCATCAGTAGATACAAAATTGAACAGGAAATTTGATTGATTATTGCACTTCTGAAGAAGCCATTCACCAAAATCATGCCTACGTACATAATCCGCTGGTTGCAAACCTTGAACGTGTTGAACGTGGTAAGGGTGTATGTAGTCCCTGATCCCGCAAAATCCGCCAAACAGTAGAATGGGAAACGCCAGTTTGTAGTTTGTAACGCAAGTCTTCTAGTGCCAACACTAGGACTTTCCTCCACTAATTACAAGACAGACTGTTCTACATTAACAACCCTCTCTGCTCTTGGACGACCGCGATGATGGTTTTGTGGTTGATACATGCCATAATCCCGTAAATGTTGGACTGCTCTAGTAAATATACGGCTGTTTGGAATGCGGCGCTGAGGATACCGCTCTAAGTACATTTGCCTTGCCCTTAGAGCGTTTCCTTGAGCTTCCCGGTAAATAAGAACAACATCAGTAAATTCAATGTTCGTAAAATTTTCCATTTTGGTACTAACACTGCTTGCCAGCTTCAACAACAGACTGAATAGAAATTACTGACCTACCTAATAGTACTGGTTTGTGGCAGCACTTCTATCTTACTCTCCTTTGCATAACATGTCTTGGAACAAATTTTTGTTATTATCCTGCGGTACTCAAACAATTTTGGGTCGAATTTTCAATTATTATTTTCTCATATCTTAAGGTCCCATTGCCAAAGAAACGTTTTTTTTTTTTCTAGTTTGTATACCTATATTGTAATCTACCATCGGATTTAATATTTGTACCTTTTTCTGATACACCCTTTGTATATAT
>JABXWE010056534.1:0-18161 GCA_014611495.1 Limonius californicus | reverse complement strand
AATATGTATCTGAAATTGAGAGAGATTAAATTGGTTGTAATGTAAATCATGTTACATGAGAGGATATTATTATTATAATTCATAAATGTAAACCTTATTAGTATAAAAGGTAGTTTCCGATCTTCGGAATGTCCTACGATGTGACTTATTAGTTATCAAAGTGATGTGTTTGTAGATATTCAGTAATGAATAGTGATGGGGACGTCTGTGTTCCATGTCGACGATGAGTTTGGGGTGTCCTAGGCAATATTGGAGCCCTGAAATGTAAATTGTTATAATTTTGTATTTTACCTTTTATAAGAATGTTTGCATCAAGTTTAATTTGTGAATCAAGATTTCATTATTGTAATAAATAATTTATGTGTTACATAAGGGAAGTGTTGAAGTACCTTTGTTTAGTTAAATTAAGATGTTAATTTGAAAATAATGAAATTTAGGTGAAAAACATTAATTTTGAGGTTATAATTTAATTATTACTTATTATTATGTTGTTAGCAGATATAGATTATATAAATGTTTATAATTAAGTTGTATGAAGGGTTTTGTATCTGTTTTTTATAATTTTGAGACACAATTGAAGAAATTTGTGTACATTTGCAATTTTAAACACATGTAATTTGTTTATCGTGGGTATTTATGTAACGGATATCAAAAGATTCGTAATTTTTCATAGATAATTATTTTAATATCAGTTTGTTAAAATATGAATTGTTTATGTTGTAATAGGCAATTTTAATTTATTTAAAATCGTATGTTGATTTAAGAGATAAAATTCTGGAAGGCCATTGGTCCATTTTTAAAATGCTGATGATTTTTGGGTCCTATTTTGGATTTTAGTCTCGTGTGAGTGCTTCAAGTGAAAGCACGCGTTTTTAATTGCCCTTAAATTAAAATGTAAACCATTCAGGCCGATTATCGCAAATTTTGAGGCGTGGCCAAGTTCTGTTTACAAAAGTAATTTTTGAGGTTACAGTTATTTGTTTTCATTTTAAAATAATGAAATTTAATTGATTTCAAATTTAAATTATGTGTAGTGTTTTGTTGTTAATAATAATAAAACTCACCTGTTATTATTCTTCAAAAGTGTTTTTACTAAATTTACTTAAAAGTTCCTGCAAAGAAATTCAATTAAAATCAATTAAAGTGATTCCTTACTAATTAATATAGTGAATTCACTTACCTGGATTATTGAAGTGTTTTTGCCTGGATGTCAGTATATTTATGAAAGAAGCTGATCAGTTAACATCTTCAACGGTCATCACGTATTCAACTAGTGACGCATAGATTTGAAATACCAGCATCAAGGCCAAAATAATGCAACCGTATACAGTTTAGAGGAACTATGTCGTAAAAAGTGTTTCAAAACCATTGAAATTAAAAAGATAAGTTCGCAGGTATTTTTTTTATTTGTTTAATTAATAATTATAATTATATAACTATCATTGGTGAAGCCACGAAAATTAATATCTGGATTAGAACCCTGAGATGTCTTATAAGAATATATGCTGATGTAAATTAAAATTTAAGTTTTTCGTTTAATAGATAATTAATTTTTATTTTATTAATGGGCGCTACCACCGTGGATTTTAGTTTATGAATTTATTTATGTTTATAATTATTCTTGCAAATATAAAAAGAGATTACATAGCAATATATAAGTATGTATATTCTCTCAAGATGTGTATTATGTTACATCTTTGTTTATAGTTCCTGCTTCCTCACGTTTTCCATTCTTAACTGATTACTGTTTCCTGTTAGTTAAAGATTCCGCATTCGTAGAACTTATCACCCCTTCTCATCATTTTATGTGCCACTTTTCAGTTGTTCTTTCTGAATCGCATACATAGTCTTATGGATTCTTACTGCCATATCTTATACAAGGAAAAATGTTTACAAATACTTTTTATTTGTAATTTTCGCCACTGCTATAGTTATCTTTAGAAATCAAATGCATATGCATATCCAGTTGTAGATGATGTAGCTGAATTAGATTAAAAATAATGATCAGGCTTAACTGTGGATGGATAAGTAGATATGCAACCCAACACACACTAATTTAAATCAACAGCTTTCAAGGATTTACCTGATATATAAAACATTCTCTGTATATTGCCATGGTTATTTATTAATTTCCAATCATAGTGACCTTGGAAATGTGGCCTAATGCAGATCCAAGGCTAAATGACGTTTTAGAAATCAAAATTAATAAGCACCAGCGAGAGTTTCGTAATGGAAATATTTAATTAGCTGTGAAAATACGTCGGACTTTATATTATGGTAATGTGAAGTTCTGGAACGGACTATTATCAAAATATTTTGAAGCGCATCTATAGTTTTGAAAATAATCAATTTTAACTGTTAACTATAGCTTACAAGACCCTTAACATGCGATTACTCAGATATTTGATGTTAGACAGACATTGTAAAAGTCATTTGAACGATTTGCAGCGATATTAAATGTATTTTAGAATAGGTAATGTCAAGATATTTATAAGCCAGAGTAGTGTTGTGTAAATGTAATAGAAAATAGGAAATATAAAGACGAAAATTATTATCTTTAAAATTCTATTTAATCTTCACTATTTTTGATTAGAAAAGATTAGCTTGATTTAAATCTTGTGCTGTACATATACTTTTCGTTGTGTTGGGTGTGTTGCAAACATCCATTAATAATGGCTTTGTTTGAGACTCCTCTGAGTGTTAAGAGAAAACAATACTGATAATAATTACCTTTGTTAATTCTTAAAATAGCACGGAATGGGGCTAATTAGTAATATGAGAAACTTGAGCACATTAATGTGTTTAGAGTACCGATGTAGTAGCGCGCGGTACCAGCCGAAAGTAATCTTAATCATACTCCCTGTGGTGTAGACTCGGCTAGGATATGGCCCACAGTATCAAAGGCTTTGTTCTATTCAAACGCACTCGCTGGAAAGGGCAACGCTCTGGATTAATTAAAATCGGTTTTAGTTCATTTTGTGCGTGGCTTCACTTTAGTGTCAAATTTATTATATTCAGCGGTACATGTTGTGACACTTTCTCGTAATGAACCTTAAACCTGCAAGTCTTGGTTTATGAAGATGCGACTTAACGTTTTCAAAGTGACATTTTCATACAGCATAAATTGTAATTTCTCGTATATTGCTTTTTTACTTCCATTCCAGTTTTTCGAGAATCTTCCCTTAATTCATGAAAACTACAGAATCTTGAAGAGGATGGTAATGTCTAATGTTGGAATGCCAGTTAATTTAACAAATACTTAATCGTTTAGTTATGGCTGGAGCTTTCAATGTTCAGTAAAAATTGCAGTTAAACTTTTAGTGAGCGCAAAAATTACCGTATACTGACTATTTTTAACTTCCGTTAGTGGGTTTTAATAAAACCATACAAATTACAGCTATTGACCTACGTTTACTGCTTGTTATACAGGGTGTCCCATAAGTTGAGATGAAACGCCTCGCACCGTAGTTCAGCAGTGCATCTAGACACAAAACAGCTAAAATAATTATTTTCTTCGCACGAGCTTCTTGCAGTTTGAAATTCGAATGCTGCGTATCTTTAACAACAAATCTAAACTAATAGATATTATCGATGAAAGTGGTTCTTCATCAATAAACAGAAGATATTAACAATAAAAAAAGATAACACTAAATTGAGATAGGGCATCAAGGCAAATCTAAGGAAGGCTGGTAGTAATTTCTATTTAATTTGACACTGCTGTTCCAATTTTGCATTTGTCAAACACATATTTCTGTTCTGTTTTGTAATTTCGTTTTAATTGCATTAATGGAATACACATTTGCTGAGTATGCTGACATGATTTAGACTTTTGGAGAGGTTGGTGGTAATTGCAATGTCTTTATGCTGAATGATTTCCAAATAGAAAACATCCACACCACACAGTTACGAGGGTTGATTGATAACTAAGGTCTCCAACAGCGCCGGTGCGAGTAGTGGGGATACAAACAAGTTCTAGCCTGTATTCGGTAGCCTCAAGTTTCTGATCTAAACGTGCAAAGTTTCCTGTGTCGCGCCGTTGCGTAATAGTGTCATTTATCATGAGCTCGACTTCTGAGTTGCGTACCAAGCAACGATCAGTGATAGAATTTTTAACGCTGGAAGGTTGCGCGCCCATCGAAATTCGCATGCGTTTTGGAAGCTGTTTATGGCAATGTTTATATGGATGTGAAGAATGTTCGCCAATGGGTTCGACGTGCAAAAATCTGCAATAGGGGGCGAGATGAAGGTGTTTGATGGAAAAAGATCAGGACGACCAATTTCAGTGACGCTTGAGGAGAATCAAAAACGAGTGGATGCGCTGATTCAAGGAAATTGCTCTGCAACTGGGCATTAGTCAAGAAAGGGTGCAGCATATTCTCCAGACGTTGAATTACAGAAAAGGCTGCGCCAGGTGGGTTCCGCGACAATTGACGGATGTCATGAAAGAACAGAGAAAAAACATTTGTCAAGAACTCCTTAACCAGTATCGTCGTCAAGGAGAAGATTTTCTCATGAACATCACCACCGGGGCGAATCTTGGGTTCATCATTACGACCCTGAAAATAAGCGGCAGTCGATGGAATGTCGTCACCCTTTATCTCCGGGTGTAAGGAAATTCAAAACAGTTCCCCCAGCACACAAAGTCATATTCACATTATTTTGGGATGCAAGGGGTGCCACTCACACGGAATAACTGTCAAAGGGAACAACGATTAATTCGGCAAGATACTGCGAAACGTTACGAGCACTCAAGAAACGTATCCGTAGAGTAAAGCCGCAAAGGACCACTTTCTGGTTGCACCACGACAACGCCAAACCGCATTGCAGCCGCGAAACGACGAAAACAATGACGAACCTGAAATTCACGGTTGTTTGTCACCCTCCGTACAGCCGCGATTTGGCACACTCAGACTTCTGGTTATTCCCAAAATTGAAGGAGATATTGAAAGGTCTCCATTTTTCGTCGGATACCGAAGTTCAGACTGCTGTGCTCAAGTGGATCACGAGCAAACCAGAAAGTTTCTTCATGCTCGGAATGAGGAAATGGATACAGCGTTTGGAAAAATGTGTGACAATAAATGGTGATTAGGTAGAAAAATAAAAATGTAGTTCTGAAGTACAATAAATTTACTTTATTTTGACACCGGTTTCATTATTTCCTCTTGTCTCAAAAATATTTTATAAGATTGGAGACCTTAGTTATCAATCGACCCTCGTATTAAACGAACTGACCAACGACTACGAGAGACAGGAAGTGTTGGTGTAAAAAGATGTGGCAGTGGTCGTCTATTTACGGTCGGACAGCCCAATATTGAAACAGATATGTTAGATTTAATTAAATGGGAACCTACGAAAAAACTACGTGGTATCTCTCGGATCGTAGACGTACCAAAATCGCCAGTATAGGGAATATTACACAAAAGCAGCCAATATCGTTTGCGAAAAACAAAAGGGCAACACTTATTACCACAGGATTATAATGCACGATTTAGGTACTGTGAATGGTTATCAAATAAACATTAGGAAAATTTGAATTTTATTGGCAATATTTTGTGGACAGATGAAGCGACATTTATACAGCATGGTATTTACATTACTCATAATAAGCATGAGTGGGCAGATGAGAACCCATATGCAACTCACGTTCGAAGTCATAAATATCAATACGGCGTTAATGTTTGGGCAGGTATGGTAAATAATTATGTAATTGATTTTGTTATTCTGCCAAATCCTCTTAATGCTGAAAATTTTCCTACATTTTCTAAGTGAAGATTTTCAAATACTATTGGAAAATTTTCCATTGATAATTAGACAAAATATGTGGTATCAACAAGATGGTGCTCCAGTCCATTATGGAATCATGGTTCACGATTGGCTTCAAAATCATTTTCCAGATCGGTACATTGGCCGTGAAGGTGCTGTAACTCGATCGCCAAAGTCACCTGAACTAACACCCTTAGATTTTTATTTATGGGGTTATCTGAAGGGTTTGGTATATCTCACACCGGTGAACAATGGGGACGATTTAAAAAATCGTATCAACCAAACGGCTGCAACTTAAAACGAACACGTGCTCCAACGAGTACAAATTTCAATTGCAGTGAGATATGCAGCATGTCATAGTGTTGGTGGTGGTCAATTTGAACCGTTTTAATTTACGGAAAATTTTAAATTCTGATTTATTTTTGTCCGTTATTTTTCTTCTTTTCGTTCATAAGTAATTTGTGTTTAGGTACGGAAAAGGATTGATAACTAGTTTATTAAGCTGTAGATTAGACCTTATATTGGAATACTACATAAACAAATGCGCCGGTAACTCTACCTCATGGTGGTGTGGAAATGAATTGTTTAATAGTTGGTTTGTGTTGTTGAAAACGTCGACTGGCCTAGATAATAATAATTATGTAATACCTAAATATTTTTTAATATTTTTCCACCGTAACTGCAAAAATATTTTCTTAGAGCATACAACATACATATTACACAGTTGCCAAGTTTCCACTTCTTGTGGTTGGTGTGTAGAAACTAGCCCGCGAAAAATAAATATTTTAGCTGTTTTATATTTAGTACGCACCGGTGAATAGCGCTACGCGCTAGGAGGCGTTTTATCGCGAGTTATGGAACTTCAATCGTAACTTTAACTATATATTAAAGAATAGAGAAATACACCACATGTAAAGTTAACTTAGATTATAGAGACTGCAGCATTAACTTGACATTAAAAGATAAAAATTAGCTACGCGTCAGAGTTAATCGTAGATAAAGGTAACTAGAACTTCAACTGAACTCTAACAGGCTCAAAAATAACTATTTGGAAGACCTAATCCTAGGTAAATGTAATTAAAACTTGAAATGGACATGGTTTAGTTCACTTGCAAGGTAAATTTTTACGATTACGTTAACTTGATTACTTAGAAACAGTAACCAATAGTTCACATTCCACATTTTCACCTTCCTATACTCAGGCTAGCGTTTTGGTGCGCCATTTGTGGGCTGATTGTTATGTTAAAAAATCCAGCGTCCAAAAGCTATTTATATTTGTTTATATATTGACCTCCTCTTTATCTAGATCCCACCTTCTGTCATTGTTTACTAATAAAAATAATAATGAACGGTTTAGTTAATTTCGCCCGATAAAAATGCTATCGAATTGCAACACCGTAATCATGGCTAATATTGTTCAATTATGCACGATCAGCCTGGGTAACACGGCTGTAACTATCGCCCCTAATTTGTTCGCTTATCGAAAATGAGCGGACGTCAGATAACCGTAGTCGTAACTAGGAGGCCCTGATAATTAGCATGCTATCTAGATTTGTGGAATTATTGTGTTGGTCTTGTAAAAACCTTCAGAAGCATTTCGTGTTGTCATCCGTGCAAGCCGTCTACCAGTTCCGTAGTGGTTGGAGATCTTAACAGGAATACACTTTTTATGGTGCATGTAAGTCTATTATTGTTAAAAATTCTTTTTGAAACCTATAGTTAATTTATTTTTCTTTACGCATCTTAAGTTTTATTTGCGGCAATATTTACATTCTACTCTACATTTTGCACGGAGTAATAAGGCAATGTTACGAGTACAATAGCTTATGGTAGATACCTTTCATCGACAATTTCCTAATCTTCACCAATGTAGGTTGGTCTTCTGGCCAGTTTCTTTCGAGTCTCCTTTCCAGTAAGGTTAATTGTATTGTTCACTTATCAGCTGGTTGCTACAAGTATTGTAATCTTTCGATTTATTTGCGTAGAAAATTTTAGTACTAACATGCATCTCGTTGCCAGTCTTCATCTAAATTTTTCGTAAAGTTTTGCAGAGAACGAAACCCTTGTCTGTTATTTTCATTTATTTCTGCAGTAACAAGTAAGACCACTTTAATCGGTTGGGCTAGCATTAATTGGGTACATAACAGTGCTGGGATTATTTTTAACCTTAAACATAAATCACTATTGATTTTCATCCCCACGTTTACATTATATTCTGCAGGTTGCTAATTTTGCTTTGTTCGTTAATATTATAGTACTCGGCAATTGATTTTTTAATTTGTACATTTTTCCAATGTTTGAAGTAACATAAAATTACTGTTCCAATATTTGTAATTGATACTCGATGTTGCTATCGATTAACACTTAGCACAACATTATTTTGCTTTATATCTTATCTTTGCGAGACGCACTAAAAGGTTCCATCGAAAACACTTTAATATACTTTGCATAAATTACCAATAATTTTTGTCACGGTGGTAAACAAAAGTAACCACCCTGTAAATGAGTTAAACTGCGTTGAAAGCAACGGGCGACCTAAGCGTTCCCATGAAAATGTTTTAACCTCAAATAAAACAGCCCTCACTGCCTAAGTAGACTATGAATCGTCGTCAAGGGTCAAATGTCTCATTAAAGAGATTTTTTTGTTTTGGTAGCCGTAACCACAACCAACTCGTGCTGTTTTATCAAAAATGTAGTATTAGTTTTATTATTAAACCGTTAGATAAAACTAAGAACATTTGTCCGTCAAACAATGCGAAACACTTAATACCTTTAGCAGTTATACTACGCCCCAAAAATCTTCTTCGTATTCTTCTTTGTTTTGCTTTCATGTATGGTTTGTTATATAGCAAGCCAATTACTTTTATTTCCTTTCAAGCCTCTTCGGATGTTGCTGTTCAACACTCTTGCCATTGTTTTGTTGGTGTACCTTACAAAGTCCCGACTAAACAGTTATTTAAACCTGTGTAAATACAATCGGATATAATGGACTTTCGCTTGTAATGGACCGATTACCAAAGTCCCGACTAAAGAGTCATTTAAAGCTATGTAAATACAATCGGATATAATGGACTTTCGCTTGTAATGGACCGATTACCAAAGTCCCGACTAAAGAGTCATTTAAAGCTATGTAAATACAATCGGATATAATGGGCTTTCGCTTGTAATGGACCGATTACCCAAGTCCCCACTAAAGAGTCATTTAAAGCTATGTAAATACTATCGGAAATAATGGACTTTCGCTTGTAATGGACCGATTACCAAAGTTCCCACTAAAGAGTCATTTAAAGCTATGTAAATACTATCGGATATAATGGGCTTTCGCTTGTAATGGACCAATTACCAAAGTCCCGACTCAAGAGTCATTTAAAGCTATGTAAATACAATCGGATATAATGGGCTTCCGCTTGTAATGGACCGATTACCCAAGTCCCCACTAAAGAGTCATTTAAACCTATGTAAATACTATCGGATATAATGGACTTTCGCTTGTAGTGGACCGATTACCAAAGTCCCCACTAAAGAGTCATTTAAAGCTATGTAAATACTATCGGATATAATGGGCTTTCGCTTGTAATGGACCGATTACCAAAGTCCCGACTAAAGAGTCATTTAAAGCTATGTAAATACAAGCGGATATAATGGGCTTTCGTTTGTAATGGACCGATTACCAAAGTCCCCACTAAAGAGTCATTTAAACCTATGTAAATACAATCGGATATAATGAACTTTCGCTTGTAATGGACCGATTACCAAAGTCCCGACTAAACAGTCATTTACACCTATGTAAATACAATCGGATATAATGGACTTTCGCTTGTAATGGACCGATTACCCAAGTCCCCACTAAAGAGTCATTTAAAGCTATGTAAATACTATCGGATATAATGGACTTTCGCTTGTAATGGACCGATTACCAAAGTCCCCACTAAAGAGTCATTTAAAGCTATGTAAATACAATCGGATATAATGGGCTTTCGCTTGAAATGGACCGATTACCAAAGTCCCGACTAAAGACTCATTTAAACCTATGTAAATACAATCGGATATAATGGACTTTCGCTTGTAATGGGCCGACTATCAAAGTCCCCACTAAACAGTCATTTAAACCTATGTAAATACAATCGGATATAATGGACTTTCACTTGTAATGGACCAAAATCCCGACTAAAGAGTCACTTAAACCTAGGTAAATACAATACAAAAGAAAGAAGTAGAAGAACAACCGGAGCAATACAGAAAAGACACAGATTTTTTTATAAAGTAATCTTATATTTTTGTATTTTTATATGTTGTTTGGACTTTTAATTAATGTACAATATTACAACTTACCATTAGATTTTGTTTTCAACTTCAAAACAAAAACAAATTCGATAAGATAGACACTGGGTCATAATGGATTAATATTGTCTGTCCCCTGTAGTCCATTATAAGCGAGTTGTACTGTATATGGTGTAAAAATTATAAGTTTTGGTTCAAATGCTACAGAATAACGTAGAATGCTAGTACATAAGGATGTTGATTACGAAACAATAAAATGGTGAAAAACAGGAAACGTTAGCCGGAAAATGCGACCTTTTTTATATCGATTGAATCTCCAGTTAATTAGATTCAATCCACAACCGACAAATGGAGATATTTTTTTATCTTTTTCAGATTAGTATTAACCATAAAAATATCAAAGCTAACATTATAACGGGTGAATGAACAAGAACTAATTGTTATTAGATAAACGTACTTCTTATCTTTATGCAGGTAAACATGATCTAATTTTGGTCTTTGTCATTTTGATAGATGGTAAGCAACTTGAAAAGCTACAACATTTAATAATACGTTTTCCTTAAAGGGACTATATTGCGAAACGTCCTAAATTAAAATTTGCAAAATCTGTATCTCATGGTCGAGGAAAACAACTAATGGAATTGACAATTAAGCTAACCTAATTTATATAATAGAGGCGGTCGTGGGTTAGAGATCAGCGCGTTAGACTTCTACGCTGATGGTCTGAAGATGAATTCCCAGTACCGGAACATCGGATTTTTTACGGCTGTATTCCTCGCAAGATAATGGCAAATCAACCAAGTATTCTGCTTAGTAGATCTCCTGTGGAGTAGAAATATTAACACTTTCCATGGTTCGGGGATCACGTTAAGCTGTAGGTCCTCTGTATCTCATGTACTGTAAAACGCGCAACACAAGCATAGGAGAGAAGATCGCTACTCTCGTAAGAGACGAAGCACTCAAAGCAGAACTTAAATAATAGCCACCCGTACAAAATTGCTCAAAATAATTCCATTGAAGTCGGTTTAAAATTTACATTTTTTTAAAGAATTCAATTGAAAGCTAACTAGAAATACACTTTCTTTCTTCGTTACTCGATATTGGATGTTGCTGTCTCATACAATGCAGAATGGATTGAGGGTTAGCTGTATTCATAGTTATCGTCAATTCTTTTCATATATATAGAATACTTCGATACATTGCACGCCTTTTTTTCCTATTTTAGCAAAACTGTTCGCTGTACGGACTAGTCTATTATTTCAATAAAAATGATTCTATTATCGAATAACTCGCTATTGAATAATAATTATACGAATTATCGAATACATAGTTATTAATAGAATAAAATTATGGAATTAACACTATTCAAACTCTGCTATCCATGGAATTTCATACTCTTTCCAGTTATTATGTGTGTAATCAAGTATAGCTATAACAAATATTCATGTAAACCAATCGCTTTTGAAATAATTCCATGATTGTTCGATTAGTTCAATATTCTTTCGTATACTTTGATGATTATTAGAATAATTCGAAAATTATTCGAATAATTGGACAGTTCGTTAAATAATTGAATGGGTATTAGAATAGTGCGATAGTTATTCAAGTAACTCGATAATTACTGGAAAACCACAGTAGTTATTAGAATGGAAGTATGGATATTCAAGTAATTTTGTATTTTTATAATGCGATATATTTTTGTATGATTTCATAGTTGCTTAGTTATTCGATAATTCGATAATCATTAGAAAACTACTCATAGCTATTAGAATGGAGAGATAGATATTCAAATAATTCTATATTTTTTCAAATAAGTCAATAGCTATGTGTATAATGCGATATTTATTCGAATGATTCGATAGTTGTATAGTTATTCGAATAACTACCTAATAATTCGAACATATTGCTTAAGGGTATTGATTAGTAACTTGAGATTTCGTTTGTAGCAGGTCTAGAAGATTTGAAACTGCCTAAAGATAGGCAACCAGTTACCCGACCGGTCTAAGCAACTTTTGAATGTTTCGGTTACACGTTATACCCTGCTATGTTATTGGTTTAAGTCAGCAAATGTAGAGTGTTCTATACAAAATAATGAATAATTTCAATTGCTAGTCGGTTTTTTTAAGATTTTCCGCCATGTAAAAGTTATATTTACATATTATAAGCACGTTATAGCTTCTTCATCCCATATGTTTCAACTTAAAAAAATTATAAATAAAAAAGTCGAATTATTTCAGAAATATAGTGATTGTGGTTTGTAGTAAAGTTACTAAACAATCGCCTTAATAACATACAATTTTATTTCTACATCATTTATTATCCCTATTTTAATAGTCCTACTTGGAAGGTATTATTTGTATGTGTACATTTCCTGTATCTAAAATTGATTAGTGTTATCTGAAATTGAATTTCGATGTTAATTGCTATGTAATTAATTATCAACGTATTATTATTCTTCGTTTAAAGATATATTGATATCTCAGTATCATCTGACAAAATCTGAATTACATAACATAAAAGTGTCACTGCGAATGTTATAAAGAGATTTTTTAGTTTTTTGCTTCATCATCAGCAATGAATTAGTTAGATTATGAAAGAAAACGGCTAGCATATATTGATTTAGGGACAGATAACAATGAATTACAAATGAAGGACCGTATGTTGAATAGTCTATTTATTATTATGATTTGTCATCGATAAATACTCAAAATGGTAAGGATACTATTTGAATTATAATACCAATAATAATAATAATGGCGAGGCTCTACACCCCATGAAAGAGTTTGGCTTGCAAGGCGAAAGTTTAGAGCTCCCGAGCCTTGCTCTCACACCCGGCTGTCGCGTGCCTAATACACGAAATGTGGTGACGTGATGGGCACCACGCAGTCGATAAATGCATTATTACCCTCGTTTATTCGAACGCAGGTACCCAATTATTTAAAGCGACTGGGTAGGTTGCCCGCAAGACACCGAATCTGGGGTTTGAACTCCCGACCTTCCGCACTGGAGCCGAGTGTTGTAACCACTGGACCACACTGGCGGTAGTATCAATAATATCCTAAAATTGGCAAATAATTATAAATTCCTGCATTTTGTATTCACATGCCGTTGGGTATGTTGCACATGAAATATGAATTGATTACAGAAAAACAACTTGTACAGATACTTGCATTTTATACATAAATGTTGGTGGATAACTTAACTTCCTCCTCGTTATCTGCGGGGCAAATTGGAGATAGATTATCAATTACACGAAAAAAAATATATATATATATATGTATATATTGTGCGAATGATTACAGATACTTTAGATACCTGTATTCTCTTTTAAATTGTCCCTTGTCTGTTAAAAAACAGTTACAGTTATATGTTTAAAAATATGTGCACGCCAAGGCTTGAAGGTCAAATTAAGAATAGCTTACCAAGCTCATAGAAAAAGAAGATGGTTCTAGTATTTGTATTTTTGGTAAAACTGCGTAAACAATTAGGGTATTGTAATGGAAGCTAATTAATTTAATTAATTAATTTTAAGCGCGCAGTATTTTCTGGTATGCTTGTTCATAAAGCACATGGTCACGGAATTTGTTATAAGCCTAGTACGGACGTAATAGGCAAGGCCGTTATAGCAACATGTTGCAGCAAAATCATTAGCTCCTAATGAACAATGTCGCAATTCAGGGCATTAAATGAACTAATCTATTGATTGGAGCTATATATTATCTTACACTCGATGCTGTCGAGTACGGCTGGTACAACTCAGTTAGCGATGCGTAAAACTGTCCACCTGGATGACACATCAATGTCGATAAACATGTTTATACAGACTCCGACATTTACGGCAAATTCATGCTCGGAATAAACACGTTTTGTAGAATTAGCTTTGTATGTTCAAGATGTAAATTTAAAGATAGCCCTTTAATATGTTTTATTTTTAAATAGAATTTGTTTTTTACTTTCCCATACCTTATAGGTATAGGGTAAGTATTGAAATCATGAAAATTTTCGAAATCGAGATTTTAACGGATATATCCGTTTTGGGTCTCTAGGAACCCAAAAAAGTGGTTTTTAAAAAATGTCTGTCTGTGGGTGGGTACGTATGTACGTATGTACGTACGTATGTGACGCTTCTACAGCCGAAAGTATTGCTCCGATTTTGATGCGCTTTGGAATGCGGGGGTGTATCGAAAATTCATCGAAAAAATAAGCTTTTCAAAAAATCCGAAACCGGAAGCGGAAGTTACGCATGTTTTTTTGGTATCACTTTTTCCGTGATTACAATTTTGAAACTTTTATCACGGATAACGATAGAGGGTCATAAGACAAATCTGTTAGTTTTTTGCCGAACTCGCTAGCTTTAAACTGAAGGGCGCTATGATTTTTTGAAATTTTTGAGTTTAACGCCCAATTACTCGAAAACGGATGAATCGATTCAAATGATTTTTATTTTCTGAATAGTATATGAAGGGTAAAATGAGGTGATATAAAAAGTTTTTTGAAAAATTATAAGGGGCCTAAATTACGAATTATCAAAATTTTGGAAATTTTCAAAAAATTATTTCTCAAAAACTGCTCCAAGGAATTTTTTTAAATTTCATATGTCGATAGACCTCGCAAGGGGCTATCGATATGTTTTTTGAAGAACTCCGTAATTTTCCTGTGGCGCCCTTTACGAAGCTTGGAAGTTTGAAACTTCAAACTCCTTTAATTAATAAACGAAAAAAGATAGGAAGCTGGGGTTTTCACTGAATCGCTCAGTACGTAATGGAGCATATGAATATGCAAAGAAATATTACACTCGTGGATATATGTAAACGCACCGGCCCCCTCCCCCCTCTTTTTCAGAAAAATATTTTTTTTATTCTAACGGTTGTTATTTGTTTGCGTCAAAGAATCTTTTTCCGCGAAAATAAAAAAATGGATTTTTTATGCCCTACAAAATATAATTTCCAGGGACTTAGAAAATTTTACCTCGTTAGCAACAGCGATCGGTACTAGTTAGACCGCGCGACGTATATAGTAGAGAATGAAGTATGCCTGGTTGCATATTAAAAGGAAATTAAGGGGCACCGCAGATATTTGGCGGGAATTCTTACAAACCTTGTAAGTCTGTTCGTTACGAGGCAAGGTTTTAGGATAGCACTTGAACAACCGTTTTGAGGAAAATAACTCTACTGTTGAATAAAGATGATATGAACAGTTTCCAGTATGGGAAAGTCCAGGGAGGCAGTCGCGTCCACTTATTTTTATAAGCAAAAGGAAATTGACAAAAATATAAATGAGCGTTTGCTTCTCTGGTTAAACCGGAAGTAATGTAATTTGTTGTTTCGTATTTTCTCTTTGTATTCTTCTATATTCAAAAACATATTGCTATGGTTATTCGCCCGTTAATAATTATAATTATAGCCCCACGTTGGTAGCGCTAAAAAGTTGCTGTGTAATAAAAGTCACGGTAAAAAAACAAACAACTTATGCCAACTAGCTTAAACATAAAACTGTTATCTAAGGGAATTACTTGTAGCTTCGTCTCGTACAAAAAAATGGAAAACGTTCAACAAAAAATTAACAACACGTGCAAATTCGTAGAACCGTCACTTTGCTTTAATGTCACCGTAACTAGTTTATCTTTTATCAGCACCAACCTTTACACTGAAATTTGGCACGCTAAACTGCCCCTGGACGGCTATTCATCTGGTACCCACACTGCATACACCTCCATCTGGTTGGTACAGCTCTCCGTAATCTCCCGGCTCCTCCCGACACATCGTAATTTGCCATTCTTTACTTGCGACGATTAAAACCACATTTCGTTTAATGATGCTGTATTCTCCTTTTAATTATTACATTTTTTATGACATCCAAATAAAAACCCGAAGAACAAATCCCCAAACAAAAACAAACTTCTCTTTTTAATTTACCTTAACTACCAATGAAACTACAAAGATTATGACAGA
This sequence comes from Limonius californicus, assembly GCA_014611495.1. Classification (NCBI taxonomy): domain Eukaryota; kingdom Metazoa; phylum Arthropoda; class Insecta; order Coleoptera; family Elateridae; genus Limonius; species Limonius californicus. The sequence goes on along the minus strand of JABXWE010056534.1, from coordinate 2,166 downwards.
TGGGAAAACTGTCAAGCTGTCAAAACCCATTTTTAAAATATTAATTCACACAACAAATCATAATAAAACCTTTAGATGGCACTTTTGCCCAATTAGTATTTAAGCCCGCCATTATAATATCACAGCAATATATTTAAGAAAAGTATGTTAATTTCTTAGCTTTATGAACATGGAATTGAATATAATGAAACATAAATATAAATTGAGATAATATATATTAAGGGATGCTGGAAATAGAGAATTTTTCCCGAGTACCCTGTAGTATGGATAGTTTCCGAAGTACATTTCAGTGGCCATCATTATCTCGTAATGGTTCCTGTCTCAAGAAACAGTTGTATGCGCACAGGTTTAGTTAAGCTTTGAATTGCTTATAGTTAGAGGTAGCATCTGGAAATATGGCAAGATATTCTTCCAAGCTGTTTTATATTGAATATATCTCACTGTCGTTAATTTCAGCTGAGAAAATATCAGAATATCTGTTCCTATATGTACACCATTTGGCCACAATAAAACAAGAGCATCGTAGAAAATTGCATGTATTAGTTCTAAAAAGAACTGTTTTCTGTATGGCTGCAAAGGAAAAGCACAAATAATAATGAAATCACAACGAATAGTAATTATTGCTCACCACCGCTAAAAACGTTTGACAGTTAAGTTGTCAAATATCACAACCGATAACAAACAAGCTTTGTGTATAACGCTACGAGATAGGTTTACATATTAACAAAATCAATATCAATTTGATTTCACTTTTTACTTTTAATAATTTCGTTGGTGCTGGGCGACAAAAGCGTTCCTTCTCTTTGTATGTAAATGGTCAAATATACTAAGTGATTCCGAATTAACATAATACTTTTTCTATTGTTTTCTTTTCACGTTATAAGGCACTTAAGGTAACATTGAAAATCGGTTTTCTTAAAACTAAATATAGAAATGCATGCATAATGAAAAAACTAAATAGAATCATAGGCTAAAAATTAAACTTCCTAGGGCAGCGCAACTCTATAACTCATATTAGTGTTAAAGCTGTTGCTGAAGCGTTTTCAAGGCTGTAAGAATCCGCATCACAATAGAATGAAGCAATGAAGGCAGTTGCTGTGACAACATACCCCCAACTCTACGCGTATGGTTGGATTCTTTACGCGTTTTTAATAACGCTTCTAATCTTTTCTAAAGTTTTTTGATACATCGGAGTTCGGTGTTTGTTTTTGTAAAATGATTTCTGTAATTGATAGGCATTTGTTTGTGGTTCGCCTGCAACTCGTTTCGAAATAAATGAAATGGAAGATGAAAGGAAAGTTTGATATTTTGAAATATGACACCCTAAGGGTATAAGGATTCTAGAAGAAGAAGAAGAAGAAGAAGAAGAAGAAATCGTTTGGGGTTATGAGTGATTATGTGTGTATGGATTTAAAAGTTTTAATTTTCGACTTGTTAATGTCATAATTATTTAGTATTGCTTTAATATTTGTAACACAACTGCCCTACTAAGGTATCGAATTTGATAAACGTAAAAAAATTGTTACATTTTATGTTGATAAAGTATAGTTTAATCAGTTTCTACCAAGAAGTAAGTTATGATCGCCAGCCGGTCAAGGTTAGGTGTTTACTATTTAGTTTTATACCATTTACCCAGTTGGCACATAAAACCACATCAGATTCCAACCATCGCAGTCATCCACACGATAGAACTAATATAAAGTGCGTTGAAAGCTTACGATACAAGTAATCATTAAAGGTTAGTCTTGGATAAAAAAGACTTAAAGTTTCACTTTTACCAGTTTGCACTTGCTAATTACAACCTTCATCATATATTAGACTGTTATTATATTTTCCTTATCTAGCAACATAAAAAAATGAAAATGCCCTAGTCATTCTCTAGAATTATGCGATTATTGAATATCAAATATTCTACAGGGTGATCAACTAACGGTCAGTATGTGATTAGAAATATACCTTCGACAAGATATAGAGCAGTATTAAAGTATTGCAAGTAAAGCTGTAATTTTATTTTAACGCCTTTTTAGGCGATACTTGTAACTAGATTAAGTCTATCTAACAATTTGTGTCTAATAATAATGGTTTCACAGTGTTATGGATATGCTCCCAGTGGAGCATTCCATGGATGTTGTGTTGCACTTCACTGACGTGTTTACTCTGCTTTTT
>JABXWE010056528.1:0-11910 GCA_014611495.1 Limonius californicus | reverse complement strand
CTGCGATTATTAATCCACAGTTTATTAGACGATTTCGATAAATAATTGAATAATTCGTAATTTATTAAAACAACCCGATATTTAATTTAGGAATACGAGTAATCTATACTTTATTAGATATATTGGATAGTTATTTGAATAATTGACTGATTAGTTAAATGATTTTACATGTAATCTAACAATATAAAATTTATTAATTATTCAAGTAATACGGTATTTATTCCGTTATTCCAGTGCATAATATATAGTTTAATCCAGAATCAACCAGTGGTTAGATCACTGAGTTCCGGTGCGGAAAGTCGTCAGTTCAAATCCCCGACCCGATGTCTGCCACGCGGCCTACCCAATCGCTTTAAATAATTGGGTACGTGGGTTTGAGTGAACAAGCGCTAATAATGCGGTAGTCTGCCGCGTGATGCCCACCACATCACCGTGTTTAATGAATGTGGCACGCGACAACTTGGTGTGAGACCAAAGAAACGGGAGCTCTGACCTTTCGCCTTGTAGGTCAACCTGCGTCATGAAATGTACAGCCACCCATTAAAAATAAAGCTACGGATTTGAAAATTTGCTAAAATACAGTTTCATTATAGCAGTATATCGGGTTTTCATAAGAAAAGATTAACAATTATAAGAAAACAATAACAATAACGAAAACAAAATTAATAATGTGTAACATCGCCATGAACAGCAATGCAAGCATTTACTCGTCCTGGCATGCTTTCTATCAAGTGGTCTGTGTTCTCCTGGAGTATCTCGTTCCATATAACCTCAAGCTGGTGTCTCAGCTCGTCTAAGTTATTAGGAGCTCTTGGCAAGAATGTTAGTCGGCGGCCAATCATGTCCCAAAGATGTTCGATCGGGGATAAATCCGGTGATCGTGCAGGCCAGGGCAACTTTTGTAATTGTGCTGGTTGGAGGTACATTCCGGTAATGTTTGCAGTGTGTGGACGTGCGTTATTCTGTTGGAAAATACCGTCTGGCGACGTCTGCAGTAATGGTACTAACGCCGGTTCCAGGACATTATGAATATAGCGATGTGCATTTAAAGTGCCTGGGACGAACACAAGAGGTGATCTTCTACCGAAACAAATCGCACCCCAAACCATAATTCCAGGTGTTAAAGCTGTATGCCGTCTTTCAACAAACTCTAGATTTCGTCTTTCTCCTCGGTATCGACGTACCTACCTTCCTACAGCCGTCATTTGCCCACAAGCAAAATCTTGATTCGCCACTGAATACAATGTCGTTCCATTGCTGATTCCAATGCCGTCGCTCTTGACACAAAACAAGCCTAACAGCCTTGTGATGTGCAGTTAAAGGGAGCCGTTGGAATAGACGGTAGGATCGCAGTCCAAAAGAAGAGATTCTTCTGTAAATTGTTTCCATTGACACGCGGCGGGGAAGAGCTCCTATATAGTCTACAGCAACAGACCTTGTTGTTTGAAAGCGGTCTCGTGTATCCATTCTTCGAAGAAGTCGATCTTCACGAACATTGCTGCTACGTGGAGGTCTACCAGCTGGACGATGTCGCTGAATGCCTTCTTCTGACCAAGCAGACCATATTCGTGCAACTGTAGTGTGGCTCCGATTTACCCTTCTACCAGTTTCACGAAAAGAAGGTCCCGCTTCTTTCACGCCGATAATTCGACCTCTATCAAAATGGGAAATGTGGTTAAAATTTCTACGTTCTGGAGGCATTTTAAAACATTAATTATGTCACAAAATCTCGAAACAACTAATTAATGTTCACTAGATACTGTTTTGTTTCTTAGCAACAAGTTGATGAGAGACAGTAGATGAACACCACAACCAGTTGATTTTTTTAATGGAAATAGTGATCATTTTATACGCAATGGTAAAACATTATTTTAGGAAATTTTCAAACACGTAGCTTTATTTTTAATGGGTGGTGCATTTCATATAAAACTGAGCATATTTATTTGACACATTAAACATTTTTTGGAAGACTGGTAATTGTTCAAATACTAACTTACGGATGAATATACCATAAACTGATAATATGGGTTAGACAATATCGACTTTCTGCCAATCAACTCCCCCAATTCTAGAGTCTTATAAAGTATAAAACACGCTTATACACAATATATAAATCAGTACAGACTATCTTCTCTACAATTTATTAATTTTCCTTGTATGAAAAGTCACAAACACCTTCATGTCAGTTTTGTTTGATTAATATATTGAAACGAATGTCATAGTTATAACACTGCTGCTGCATGCTGCTGTCAGCATGAAAGCATATTGTACAGGTTTTCAATAGATCGGGTATGTTGATTATATCTATCAAATTTTTCACATCCACAAAGCACAAACCTGGGCTTCATAACGCATTGAAGCCGTCGTTTTAAATTTGCACAGTATGGGTGGCAACGTTTCAAAAATATTTTATTTACTTAATTCTCTTTTGTTCAAATGTATTTAACTTAAAGATGTGCATATATTGAACAGTTACATTTTTATCTAAAGTAAAATATTTGGGCTCGTGATATTTGAGCGCCGCCGTTTCTGCGTCACCGTTTTTGCGCCACTGTTTTGGGACCAGCACGTTTTGGCCCCGGCCTTTTTGGCTTCAGGACATTTGGGTTCCCAATTACCGGTTGTAAACTAACCCCAGTATAATATTCGAATATATACACGTACCCAACAACTTAGTTTTGTTAACATAACTTCTGACATAACCTTAACGTGTGCTTCGATCAAAAACTTAGGTAATACTAAATTGTAATGAGAAAAAGTGTCCTTATATACCTATTTGCCACAATAATTATCCTATTTTTGCTGTTTTCTAGAAGGTTCATAATTACATCGTCCTTATTAAGTTTATGGGTAGATTAAGATCAAGCATAATTGTTTATTGGATTGGCCCAGGTAATGCTTTGGGCATACCTACGTCTCAAACAGTATTAACGAAAGGTTCAATGTGATTAAATATACGCTTGCCCCTTTAATTATTCTACTATTGCTCTTTTCTTTACTTCTGAGAAATCGTTTCATGTGTAAAATGGATAAAACGTACTTTTTTTTCGATTAGCCAAAGGGCGGTACTATTTTCTCCTTTTTCATCCTAGACATGACAATATGTGTTTTATTTATTATAGAATTTTTTACAAAATTATCACCTTAAATGAGGATCCCCGTGTGGGGTTGCCAGTCCAACATCGGGCGCCTCCCCAGGTGGCGGATAGGGGAATGCCACCCAGATATGGTGGGCACCGGGGAAATAAAATACCCGGGGCGGACCAAAACTGGCAGCAGCGTCTGACCCAGAATGGGCGGCTGTGAACAGCGTCTGATCCATAGTGGACGGCTGAATCTTAGGTCCTCCAGGAGGGGGTTGTGGCGTTGGGCCTAAGCAACCTAACACATGGAAAAGAAAAGAAGGCCGAGAGAAACCAAATGCGGAGTGAAAAATCAAAGGAAAACTCCCCGGGTGGTAATCCACATCTCGCAAAGAGAGAGCCCTATTGGTTACGGGGGGGGGGAGGCAATTCTGCTATGAGGTCCCAGAACCTACCAGTTAAAAATCTCAACCACAAAGAAGAACGGAGAAAAAAGAAAGGAATGAGGAAAATAACTATAGGGACTTGGAATATTCAGGGATGGAGAAGCAAAGATAACGAAGTTATACAAGAATTTTAAAAATGAATCTCGACATTTTAGTTATGAATGAAACAAATAAAAAGAGAAATGGGATAGAGAACATAGATGGAATAATACACTGCTGGAGCGGAGTAAATAAAGAGTAGAGGGCTAAAGCAGCCGTAGGAATCTTAATGAAGAGCAAATATAGAAGGGCGATAGTGACCTGGGAACCCATAAATGAAACGATAATAAAGATGAAAATTAAAATATATGGTAGATCGATAGTGATTCTGGGAAGATATGGACCTACAGAAGATAGCCCCAGAGCAATTAAAGAGGAGTATGTAGCAACCCTGAAGGAAGAAATAGAAAAAATGAAACAATCGCAAGAAACTATAGTGACAGGAGATCGAAATGGAAGAACGGGGAAAAAAGAGAATGGCGACACCGTAGGACAATACGGAGAAGACACACTGAATGACAACGGGGAGAGAATAGCAGAACTGTGCGAACTATATGGGCTCAGAATTACAAATTGATTCTAGCAACACAAAGACATACATAAGTATACCTGGACCCAAGAGACAAGAAGATTAAAATCACTTATAGACTACATAATTACAAAGAAAAAATCCACCATTAACATAAAGGATGTAAGGGTTAAAAGAGGCTCGGGATGTGGTACGGATCACAAACTATTAATAGGAAAGATGGAACTGCCATGATATAGAGAGAAAGGTAGTAATGAAAACGATAAGGAAATAGAAACAGGTACTGAAGTAGGAAAAATAGTGTAATATAAACTAGATCTCCTACAGGACGAAACCATAAAAGAACTGTACCAAAATAGGCTAAATATGAAATTAATAGAGTTTGAATTCGAAAGTACAGAGGGAACATACGAACACATAAAAAAGTGGGTAAAGGAAGCAGCGAGAGAAGCATTAGAAGAAAGAGAAATATATGAAAAGAAATATGGTTGGAAACTAAACCAACAAGCAATGGAGGCTATTCAAGAAAAAAAAACTGTACAGAAAATGGTTAACTGCAAAATCAGAAGTAGACCTTCAAAACTAAAAAGGAGAAAATAGAGAAATAAAAAGGCTGATAATAACAAGAAAAAATTAACAGTGGAATGGAGCATGTAGAAATATAGAACAGTATATAGGAGGAACAAAAAGCTCAGAGTCCTGGAAAACCATAAAAGCGCTAAAATCTAACAGAGGAGAACAAGTGAATATAACACATCAGAGAGGAAGAATGGCAAAATTACTATAAGGGATTATTAACGGAAAAAAGACAATGTTTCATAAAAACGGAAGAGGAGGAAAGGGACAATAATCCAGAAGAGGCGGTTGATCAGGAGGGGCGGCAATAAATAATTGTAATTTTTTTTACACTGTTATATTATGCATGAAGTAAAACGTTCCTACATAGATTGCACGATTTACAATAAACAGTAAAGCGATATGAAATGGACAGTAAATTCAGCAACCATAACCAGTATCTCTTTTCAAAGTAAAATAAATAAAAAATTATCTGCTATCAACACTGTCTGAAGAATGTCTTATAGATTTATTAATAATCCAATCAAAAATAATGGACGCTGTAGATATAAAAGATCGAATTAATAATTTGGAGGCGGCTAAAGCAAGATCTATAAATATGTAATAAATAATATATCATATACAAGGTCTGCTAAGACGAAGCAGCTTGATATCTCCTTATATGAAATATTAGAAAAATAATTTTTGCACAGATTGGAATAGCATGTACAGGTGCTATCAAAAATATTTCCTGGCTTTTCTAACGAAGTTAGATAATTTTAAGAAACTACTTATGAAAATAAAACTTTAATATTGAGCATTGCTTAGAACGTTAGTCTTTGCAGCCATATATTTTTTTTAATCGTTTACTTTAAGAGGTTTTCTAAAATATTTAAAATAAGTTATAGCTATTTGGTCTGTAAATTAGTGCGGTATTAACATAAAATCAAAAATAGAGCAACGAAACATCTAGTGGACATCACAAACCAGCAAAACAGAGTTACGCCGACACTGTCTTCCCAGATACCTTTCAATGCCGCAATTCCTATTTATAAATTAGTTTGTATCAACTGTTATTGATTACAGCCATCAGGACGGTAATTTGTTGATTTTAAACCAATTATTAAAATAATTAAATAATCCAGTTCGTAGTATACCACTATTATATGTACTAATAACACTGCACAATGAATAAGCTAAATGGACCGATATGGTGGCCAGGTCGTAACGCGCAAAGTACAGGTAAAATTTTTATATATATATTTTTATATTTAATATAATATTATTATACTGGTATCAATAATTCCTTTACTAATGTAGTTTCTATTTTATATGTTAATACCAAACGTACCAACCTCTACTTCCAGTAGGTAGAGTTTAATGAACTATGTGTAAATAGTAAAATAAATTTATTATTACTAAATAAGCAATATTTGACAAAAAAGAAATATGCGAATACGAATAATTAAATTTAAATATGAAAAAATGGCTACGGCAATCAAAACCGTGTTTTCAGCGTAAGAAACTGGCGTTTATCAACACAATCCATTGAAACTTTTCGTTGTGCGATGCCATTATTATATATAATAGTGGTTCTTCATGAATTGGGTTTATTAATCATTTTAAAAATTTATTTAAAGTAAATAAATTAACGCCCTAATAACTGCAAGCGACAACAGTTGACACAAACTAATTTGTAAATAAGAATTACCCTATTTAAATGTATCCAGGAAGACTATGGATCAAGGTAGATCTACTTTTGATTTATTTTCGATTTTACGTTATTACCGTAGGTACTAATTTGAACTCATAGACCAATTTATAAATATTATTTTAACTATTTTAGGAGAACTCTTAAAAGTAAACAATTTAACAAAACGGAGAATTGCAAAGAACAACATTTAAGCAATGATCAATGCTGTCCAAAAATATTTTTTTTAATATTTCATATAACCGAGCTATCAAACCGATTCGTCTTAAGCAGACCCACCCTGTATATCAAAGTCTAAAATGTATTATTGTCTTGTGATCGCTGTATTTTTATGTAGATATACGTATCTAGAGTGTTTATATAATAAATAACTAAAACACAAATCTTAAAATGTATTATTTTTCTAATTTGCAAATTCTGCTTTATGGGGGCGCCTAAATATATTTTTGAACAAATGCCCCCTTCGCTCACTGGGCCATATTGGCCCGACTTTTCTATAATTCTATTCATCTACTCTTTGACTATATAAATGAGTCTTAAAGGCTGTTATTTTTAGTTATAGCAACATAAAGCTAGCCAACAGAATTATATCTGAACATTTTACAATCAAGTTTTAAACTACTGGCGACTGAATATCTTCATATATATTGCGAACTTCAGGCAGTATAAAAATCTAATTTGCAGTCTACACAAGGATGTCTGTTATAAAGCTCTAAATTTTTTGTTATATTTCATATTTATCAATTAGCTAAAGTTATAGTTCGAATAAGATATTCAGCTGTTCGAATTCAACTGAACAAACTGAACCTCCTCTCGATTTCCAAGATAAGCTAGTCGCCTCATTCACCCTCCACGTCTTTTCAGACGAAAAGCCAATAAAGCAGAGTTGCAATTTATGACAAATTTCTAAGAAATGTCTTAACGTAATCGTTGACATTTTTCCCTACAAATTTAACCGCTCGAGGGCAGAACTTCATCTTCTCCTCCCTTATAACTCAGTCCCCGGGGGGCAAACGGGATGCAATTTGCGGTAGTCGTTATAGAGTTCAATGGACATCTCTAAGCAGCCACAAAAGCGATTTATAACATGTACGACACGCATTTTTTAAACCTTGTATAATCATTTCAAAATTGCATTAAAAGTTTTCCCCGCTGACATCTCGTACAGAGCTGATAATTCTATCGGCAACGATAAGGGTTGACAACACATTCACGCATTTATAAAACGCGAGTTTTAATGATAGCTTATAACAAATGGAATTTATCGATTTCTAATCCGATGCTTTTTCCTTGTCGTACAGCATTTCATTGGGTCGTTACTTGTTGAATGGCAGGAAATAACGCAGTAGATAATATCATTACGTTACGTGAAATACAAATTCATCGGGCCCTCGTATTCGTTAACTGATTGCCCGAATTTCAATAACTGATCGATATTCTCATGCGATGCCCTCGCACCCTAACAATTATTTTCAAAGTCTGGCCGATTTTAAAGCTGGTGCTTTCGGTTTATGATGTTGTAAATGGTGCAAATATGGCCCACGGCCATATAGGGCGAATAAACACGGGTTTAGTGTCCATAAAAACCGATACTGGCCTTTAATTTGGATAATTTATGAAAATCGTATGGTTTCCGCGAAGTCTTCTGAGGCCGGTGCACGGGACGTGCCTACCCTTATTTTGAACCCCTAGTTAATAAATCATTGTAATGTAACGACTAACAACACGAACGTTTTAAAAATTGAAACGTATAGCAAACTTTATGATTGTCACTGAACAAGATTGTTCTAAATTTAAAAAATGGATATGCTCATATCCGAGGGTTGTGTTTGCGAATTCGGATGGAAAATAATTAGGTTAATTTTTGATTACTTCATTAAACCCAATTATAGGTGGCGGCACGGAATGTTTGTAGCTAAACACAAAATAAAACAGTATTACATTACTTTTTAGTACGATGTTAGTTCAATTACGGGATAACGAGACAATTTGTTGAAAACAACTACTACAAAATATGTCGAATGCAAAAAGCAGCTGTGAACGCAAAATGATCGAAAACAAAATCATGGAATGCATTCACGCCGGACACTAAAAATGGAAGTAATACTGATATCGAATGATTAAAACGTCATTATTATATATCTCTAGTTAAATATATTTTACCACAAGTAAACGTGGTAAATAAGTACGTGCAGTTTTTTAGAAGGGTTAGGTAAAATGTTTTATTGGTTGTTCTCTTATCTACACCTACCCTCCTCTTTAGGGTTGAAGAATTAATTATTTATATTTGTGATTTTCTGATTATTATTTGAGTAATCAGAATCTACTAAAATATAATTAAGAATACTTATATCGTTTGATTTTGCCGCTTCATATGAATTAAAGTCTTATTTTAATTACCGCTCTTAAGTCGATTACTATTTTATTATTTTCAAAGGTTAATTTCGGGGAGGTCACTTTTTCGAAACTTCCGAAATGTAGGTTTAGTCTGTTTATGCCGACCGAAAACAGTTTTTAAAATCCTTTGTCTGCAGGATTGGCCCGGAAGTTCCACGTGGAATATTTTGTTCTAGAATTCTTGCAACATATTTTGTAAAATGGTGAAATATACCAGCTGCTGGATATTCGCGTTTCGTTTTTTCACGAATCGACTTTAAATCTCCGTTCGACCCGGTTGCTCCTTAAAATCTCAACGACGACGACAAATACTACAAGAGTCAGCCCAAGCTTGTGTGAACGCACGTGGTTTTGAGTCGGAGTTGTTGGCAGCGCTTCTACTAAATTAAGATACCATATCGCTTTTCTTTTCTTGTCTGGGGCAGAATAATTCTCGACTTGTGTCGGATAAAAATATTAGCAGAGTGACAGTTTGTTTTTAAAGACAATTCAGTGAAATTGTTCCCTCGACTTATGTCGGATTAAATCCTTCAAACCCGTGACTCCTCCACTAAGCCGTTGCAAGTGATAATCCCGTACAGCGGCGGGGATTTTGTTCCTGTTTTTTTTTAAGAAAGTTTTAGCCCATAACGTTGTCACTGTCGTTGGTAACTAAGAAATAGAACAGTTTAATTCCTTTGTAATGTTAAAATTGAGGCAACCTTTAGTTGCCCAGCGTTTCATGACTCGTTAAGGTTAAAGTTTAATTAATTCTGTAAACTTGAACGTCGCTGGCTGCATAGATCTGTTCATTAAAGTAAATATCGCAAGCCAGGGCCGGCGAGTTCTTTGGTTTGGACGTTCCAACACTTCTGGGTTTAGCCCATGGTTTTTTTTCTTGCTTGTTCTAAATTGTACTATTTGCGTGCTATATTTTACTTAATAGATTTGGATGCAGTCAAAATGTAGTACGATCTTTCATTCTGGTGTATTTTATTGTGTGCATGAATTTTGCAAGCTTTCTAAACAGTAGGGAGGCACAATAAAGGTGAGTTCGATTGTTGTAAGCTGTCGGCTTCTCGGCCTTCCACGAGAACCTGCAATCAGCTGTGATTTGGAAGGTGGCGCCCACTAATTGTGACTCACTCTTACCCAACTACGTTCGATTTCCTTCCCTTAAACGTTTCTTGTGAACCACCCCTACTCTTCTGAGCTAAGCCGAAGGGACTTCTATCTATCCTATTGCTGGTCAACGAAAAAGCTCGTTTGACCCGTAACAATACCCACTGCCGCAACTGACGTAGTTTCAGGGCTAAATAAGTAAAAATGACGAAGGTACAACGACTTTTAATTTCAAAAATTGTTTAATCAACCTTTAACAATTAATTACAAATTAAGAGAACAAATTTAATAAATTCTAATATGTTAGATCCCGCTCCCAATACTAAAGTATTTTTTGAATAATGCTAGTCGAAAGCTAAAGAAAGAAATCCAACGGGTTAAAAATGAGTCAATTAGTGCTTACCTCAGAGAATTAACGCACCAAATTATTCCCTCTGGAAAGCTACTAAAAGGCTGAAAAGACCTATAATGCAAATTCCGCCAATAAGACAAAAAGATAACAAATGGGGAAAAAAATGAACAAACAGCTAATAGGTTTGCAAACCATCTCGCTAGAGAAAACATTCCAGCCGAATGAAGAATACGAGAATACCCCAAACTTGGCAGTACCTATACAGGGAGAAGTAAAGATCAGACCTACATCTCCCAATGAAGTAATCTCTGAGATCAAAGAAAATATTAACCCGAACAAAGCCTAATTGTTTGATCTAATTACCGGGGAAGTGTTAAAACAACTTCCGAGGAAAGCCATAGTTAAACGGTGCTTTCAGGCTACGGTATGTGCCTAGGTTGTGGAAAGTTGCGGAGGTCATAATGATCCCTAAACCCGGTAAACCGCCCCATGAAGTGTCGTCATACAGACCTATTTCCCTTTTGCCAGTAGTGTCGAAGCTATTTGAAAAATTATTATTAAAAATATTAAAATTAACCATAGAAGTAAAAAATCTAATTCCACTATATCAGTTCGGATTCAGGGAAAAACATTCCACAATTGATCAGGTACATAGATTACCAAATATTATAGAAAAATCTTAGGACAAAAAGAAGGTCTGCTCTACAATCTTCCTGGATGTAGCTCAGGCATTCGACAAGATATGTTATGAAGGTTTGAAATACAAAATGAAGCTGTTCCTGCCAAAACAACATTCTCAAATCCTAGATTCCTATATATGCGACTGACATTTTAGAATTAAACAGGAAGAAGCATATTCAGAAATAAGAAAAATCAAGGCAGGGGTACCACAAGGTAGTGTATTGGGTCTAGTCGTATACCTATTGTACACCTGTGGTATATTATACCTAACTTGGAAAATGTCACCGCCGCCACTTCTGCTGACGATAGTGCCATCTTAGCAGTGCGAAACAGCGACGAAAAGGCAACAGAGATATTATGGAATGCTATAAATCAAATCAGCAATTGGACAAAAAGATGGAGAATCAAACTAAATAAATCTAAATTGATACATGTAAATTTTACAAATATGGTCAATCACCATATACCATGTTATGTGATTTTTAAATTTGCCGCACACTTTGGCAGTTCCGTGATTTCTATGCCGCTTCGTTGAAATTAATATCGCTGTTCTAATTAAATTCTTCTTTTGGGTTACTATTTTCGGTCTTTTGTTTTGTCTGTCGAAGTTCGGAATGTATCAGTAGTCCCTTTGTGAAAAACTGCCGACTCCTGTTTTCATCCGCGAAACCTTGAACGCTCCCTGGAATTCCGAGCGTCAAAAACAAAATTCCTTCTCGAACTTCTTGCATATGATTTCGCCAGGTTGTGCAATCTTTTGAGGGGAGAAGTAGGGTCTCCATTGCATTTTGGGTCAGTCCATTATTAGATCTCGAGGACTCCGGTTGTCCGTAAGCTCCATCATCGGCAATCGTAATTACGTCAAGTGCTGCAGGGGCGGCTCTCGGGTTTTTTTTGTGAGGGGTATCATTAATGTGTGTTCCGTTTCGCTGTTGTACCAAGGGGTATCTAACAGACTGTCGGCTATTGCCGGATTAATGGGAACATCTTGATTCAACCCCAGGAAAAGGCAACTC
>JABXWE010056525.1:0-10405 GCA_014611495.1 Limonius californicus | reverse complement strand
CTACTAGGAGAGAAATTCATCTTCTTAACCCGAAAACGACATAAATAATGGCATCTTCTACTACTAGTAGTGGAAAAAATATATTAATAGAAATATTAGAAATAAGCACGCAAAAAATGTAAAAATGATTAATATTAAACATTTATAAGATTTTATTTTTCTAATGTACACTCTTAAAGAAATATATATTTTTATCTTGTGCCAAATCAAGCATAAAAATTATAAAACTATCACGCCTTTAATGCAAGTTTTTAAATTACCCGCCTTAAGTTACTTGCTTTCAATATGGCCGCCTCACAAAATCTTGCTATTGAAACATCAAAGGCGCCGCCGAGAGTGTCGCTTCTGTATCCGTAGGTATTTATTCTGTGATAGTACCTTAAATCTTAAACTAAAACATCGTTCCTCCGGTTTGCTTTAAAGTAAAAAGCAGAAGTATGGTATATTATTTATTATTGTTATTATTATAATTATCATTTGTAAGGAAGAAAGGCCAAAGCCATTCAAACAAAAGAAGTAAATAATCACAGAATAAAATAAAAATATACAAATCACCTTAATAAATATGTACAATACCGCTCCTTCGCCATTATTTTTTAATTTTTTGCTTAATAAAACCATTCTTCAAATTTCTATATTTGTTTAAAATCGAATACACATTATTCTCTTATTTCAGACCATGTGTGGCCATTAAAAATTATTATTGTAAGAATAGGCTATAAAAATTAAATCACATGTCCAGCTAATTGTTTTTTATTTTGCCACATGACAATATGCTATTTTGTTTATTGAGGTAAGACAGTGATTTTATTTTCACGAACTACTCTTATTAAAAACTTTTAATGATCAGACTAAATTTAACATTGTAAAGTGTTATATATTCATTAAATATTATGTAAATATTTTGAAACAAAACTTTATATACATGTTAATTATTATCTTTTGGAAACTAGTAAAAAAACTTGTACATTATTTTTATAACCAACAAAATAAATAAACAACAAAACATCAAAATCACGTTTTTCATTTTAAAAAGTAATTTCGTAGACGTGTAAAAAACCCTACCATTACAAAATAATAATACGAAACTACTTTAAAACTAAAACTTAAAAATAATATCAATTTCATTTGGTTTTCATACTAGCACATTTAGTAACTTTTAATATTATTATTATTATTATTACAAACGTTTTGGCTTGCAAAAATTTTCAAAAAACTCCAAAATTGGTGTTGGCATTTTACGTGATTGTAAGCAGATGCAACTTGTAAATTGTTCTGAAAAATTCGTAGCAAAACTGGTGTACACAAAAATCTCTACACTCGATCAGACTTTTAAACAGCCTTCGATATTAGCTCGAATGGTATGTTAAATCACACTAACCAATTTTTTATTACTACTAATCTGGAAGACTTTGATAGATTCTTAAGCATAAAATGCGTGAGGCGATAAGGCTCTTGAAAACAAGAGTCACGCCCGGATAATACGGGCTTTCCCCAATCGCCCCTTATTGCCAACAGTTAAAAAAAATAAAATAAATTTTTGTTAGATCAAAAATCAAAACCATAACCTTCAAATAAAACCTATTCTACGAATTTAAAAGTCACGGTACAGGAACCCATTGGCTCTTATTGTGTTCAGCATCAATGGCGGCCTTTACCTGCGTGCACATGTATGCAATGTTGACACCAGCTGGGATCACAGCTACAACAATTCAAAATTAGTACAAAAGGAAAGGCAAGAATTGGTCTGAGATGGTGTAGTAAAAATAAACGAACCTGTGATTTGGTGTCGGTACTCTGCCTCAAGCTTCAAGCCATGTTCGTACATTTCTTTAGCCGCCTTCCCAGATAGCTTATCTAGAGTATAACGGGTGTCCTTAACCTCCTTGATTTGCTTAGTGCTTTTGAATTTGATCAACAATACAATGGGGCATATTTGATGCCTATGCAATTTTTCAACTGACGATACTGATATATCTAACATACAATGCAACTGCTGAAAATATCAAAACAAAAGAAGAAATAAAAAGATGAAATTATTCAACACAAATATATTTTACAATTAAATAACAAAAAGAGAACAAAAAAAGACACTCAAATAAAGCAAAATAGAAAACCATTAATTGATTAATACTAAACAAAAAGAAAAATAGAAGAAAGAGGATACAAGTAGTTTACCTTACTTAGTAGAATAGAAACACCAAAAAAGCGTTTATTTACAAATTCAGCTCACTAATTTTAACACACAAAAATAGCTCACATACGTCAGGTTGCATAACAATTAGTGGCAGGTGTAATAACCATCGCACTAGTAAGAGCAGCCATGTCTTTCAAACACTCAAGTGAGAAAAAGGTCTTGGAGAAAAAAGCCGTAAAGATACGTATAAGCAAGATTAGTAACAAATAATTTAAATACAGTAATTTTTCAATTTGTGCTTACAAATTAGGCTAGGTTAGATGCTTTCAAATTCTTTCAAAGTCTACACATGCAATCTTTTAAATTAAGTTAGCAGCATGTATTAAACTCCTGGACAAAATTAACGCATCACTTTTTACTTTTACTATTACTAGTAATTTTCACAGTTTTAATTTGTGAAATATAGTATCTAGGTACCTCAGGATCTCATCTGTTATCATTGAAAAAACAATTGCAATCATTTGACGTTTTTAAGGTAATAAGTTTGCAAATAAGTTTATGTGGCGTTGATTTCGCAAAAAGCTGTTAAACAAAAATTGGTCAGTTTAATTTTGTTTATCATTAGTTTGATTTTCATTTGTTTAAAATAATAAAATACACTGTTCAGTATAACTAGAGTTGAACATATGAATCGTCAACGCAATTTAAGTGAACATGAAGCAGCGCAAGCAATAGCTCTGGTTAACGATGGTCGTAGCCAGCGTTATGTGGCTAATTTGTTAGGCGTTAAACAGTCAACAATAAGTCGGACTGTTAAACGTTTTAAGAAACTTGGGACTTTCTCTAGAGCAAGAGGACAAAGTCGTAAAAGATCTACAGGTGAAAGAGATGATCGATTTCTTAGACAACTTGCCTTAAGGATGAGACGATCGACCGGTTACGAGTTAAGCAGAGCTCTAGCAGAAGTTCGAAATGCTGAGATTTCTGGAAGAACAGTCAGGAGAAGGCTTAATGAAGCAGGATTAAAGAGTAGAAGACCAGCAATTGCACCACTGCTCACCAGGGAACATAGAGTTGCTAGATTGCATTTTGCTAGAGCTCATGCAAACTGGACATTGACGAGTGGAAACAAGTTTTGTTTTCGGATGAAACACGAGTCAGTCTGAAGTCACCAGATGGACGTGAGCGTATTTGGAGAAGACCACAAGAGAGGTTTGTTGACTGCAATATCTCTCTAAGAGTTCCATTTGGTGGTGGGTCAGTAATGTTCTGGGGAGCAATTTGTTTTGACGCTTCCACGGAGTTGGTACCTATTCACAGGAGATCAATGAATGCAAATTATTATATCGAGAATATTGTAGAAGAACATGTTATGCCATTTGCTCCATTTATCGGCGACAACTTCCTGTTTATGCAAGATAACGCTCGACCACACGTTGCTGTAGAAGAAATGGATTACCTTCGTGGAGTGAATATTCAGGTTATGGAGTGGCCACCTAAAAGCCCGGACTTGAATCCCATAGAGCATCTGTGGGATGCACTTAAACGGTCAGTTAGACGGCACATACCTGCTCCTACAACTCTTAGGGAACTTGAAGAAGCTGTGGTGGCTGAATGGGAGAATATTCCTCAAGCCACTATCCGCAACTTAATTAGTAGTATGCCTAGATGAATGGAAGCAGTTATAAGAGCAAGGGGAGGCAATACCCGATATTAATGTTACAATTTTACAGTTCAATTTAATTTTAGAAGATCTTTTTATAATTTTTATATTTTCACTGTGCCTTCAAGTTTAGATGTTACTGCAACATTTTTGTTAAATTAGCGTTGAATCACGTTGAAACTGTTGTTAAAAGTTAGTTAAAGTGTTTTTTGTTACAATTCATGCGTTATAATTTCAATAATAAAGGTTTTTTGTTGAATTTTGTCACTTACTATAAGAGATGCGTTAATTTTGTCCAGGAGTGTATGTTAGAAGCATCTGAAAATTTATTTTCTAAAATATGATTGAGATAAACATGCTCGAAATTACTTCTTTGCAAATTAATACTATCTAGATTACATGAACAATCTATAGGTGAAAATTTCCTCAGTTGAGGTAAGAAAACAATTCAGATAGATTACAGCATTTTTTCTCCAAATCTATTAATGAAATAGATACAAATTTAAGTACATTGGGCGATATCCTCTAAAAACTGTGCACAAAACAGATTATGGTACCTAGAATCAAACAACATACTAACTCCCATACAAAGCGGTTTCGGAAGTGGACGCTCAACAACAGACCAAATCGTGGCCATGGAATCAGAAATACAGGATGCATTTAGAAACAAGCAACACTTACTAGCCATTTTCTTTGATGTTGAAAAAGCGTAAGATACCACTTGGAAATACAACATAATAAGCTCACTAAAAGAATATAAACTTGATGGAAACCTTCTGTACGACGTAGAAAACTTTCTCTCCGAACATAAGTTCGAAGTCAAAACAAACAAATGTCTTTCCGAAACAAAAACACAAGAAAACGGTCTACCCCAAAGAGACATTTTAAGTGTGACGCTATTTCTAGTTGCAATGAATGAAATAATGGCATTCATCCCACGCAGAATGAAAGCCTCATTGTTTGCGGACGACTTAGTGATCTACCACAAGGGAAAAAATCTAACCACCATTAAATACCAACTTCAAAATGCTGTAACCAACCTAGAACAATCTACGACAGGATTTAAATTCTGCAGCTATAAAACAAAAAAGCTAGGCACTTCTGTGGACTACGTAAAGCACACCATGATCCGATTTTAAAAATAAAAAATTCAAATATAAAGAGCGTTAACTAATTTTTAAGCATAACGTTGGACAAAAAATTAACATGGACACCAAACCTCCGCTCACTAAAATCAGAGTGTTCGAAAATATTAAATATTTTGAAAATACTAAACTTCGTTTGTTGAGCATTGAGCTAGAACGTAAACAAAAGCACGTGTTTGACTTACCCGAGCGCGCGCTGTGATTGGTCTACGCTAGATAACGCTAAGGCCTCATTACTTAAGGAGTAATTGACGCTCAAAACCTTTACTTTGCAGTCGTAATTACCGGGTTAAGTTTGTGTGCTTTTTGAGCAGTGTTTATTGGTTTTCGGAGCGTTTGTACAGTGCCTGGTGCTTATTTTCCTAAAATGGAGCAAGTCTTTTCAGAACCACCAATTCTTCTAAAAAAGAATTACGACGGCGCGAACGTTAATTTAGAAACCCAAGGAATATTACGTAAATACACATCCGGTAAATCAACGCACCTGTCAAGCGTTTGTTTACGTTCCAGCTCAATGCTCAACAAATAGAGTTTAGGCAACTTCAATTTGGGGAGCACAACGAGAACAGCTAATTAATATATGTATATAAGGCGTTGAGGCGGCCGTGGGCTAGAGGTTAGCGCGTCAGACTTCTACGCTGAAGGTCCTGGGTTCAATTCCCGGCACCGGAACATCGGATTTTTAACGGCCGTTCTCCCTCGCAAGGCAATGGCAAACCAGCGAGGTATTCTGCCTAGTAAATCTTCTCTGGAGTAGAAGTGTTTACACTTCCCGTGGTTCGGAGCCCACGTTAAACTGTAGGTCCTCTATGTCTGTGACACTTTAAAAACGCGCAACACAGGCATAGGAGAGAAGATCGCTACGTCTCGTAAGAGATAAAGCACTCTTAGAAGATAAGGCGTTGATTCGATCCAAAATAGATTACGGTAGCATAGTCTATTCCACGGCCAAACCTACCACGTTAAAGCTAATAGATCCCATACATAATGCAGCAATAAGAAGCGCAACGGGAGCATGTAGAAGTAATCTTTTTAACAGTATATTATGCGAAGCTGGAGAACCTTCACTTGAGATCCGAAGAATTCAACTCACACTGAACTATGCGGTTAACCTGGCAAGTAACCCAAAAAAACCCAACATATGATTACCTTTTCCAAACCATAAATAACATAACCCAACTCAGACGTAAATCCCCCCTCCAACAAATGATACACAGATACGCGACCAAGTTCCAGCTACCCATCCTAAACATCCAAAGGAAAACATACAATGACATCCCACCGTGGTTATTGAAGGAACCTAGTTACAACATAGCACTAACTCAGTACCCAAAAAATATAACATGCCCAACGATTTACCAAAAAGTATTTAGTGAAATATGCGACAAATACCAAACCTTTAAACACATATAAATGGACGGATCGAAAATTAAACGTGAAACGGAAGCAGCCATAATTACCAACGAAGGAAGTTTCAAATATCACCTTCCCAAACATGCGAGCTTAAACACAGCAGAAGAATACAGCATACTAAAAGTGCTTAAATATATTAGTGAATCGACCAGGGAAACAGACTTTATGAGTGCCCTCCAAACTATTGAAGATATCTACACAAAAAGTCCAACTATACAGGAAATTCAAATGAACATTCATATGGGCACCACCGCAAATACGAACAACGAGGTTGTGTTAGTGTGGACCCCATCCCACATAGGTATTAGAGGCAACGACGAAGCTGACACAGCCGCTAAGGACGCTTCTACATTGACTGAAATAATCAAACACCCCATTATCAGCATCAGACTGCAAAACTATAGTCAAAACGAAGGTAAAAGAAGAATGGAACCAGAACTCAACAACTGTAACGAAGTTTCCGGCCAGAACGCGTTTTTAAATTTATTTAGAAACTTTCCGCGTTATTATTTCACCGGAAAAGCGCTGGTGGCGCTGGTAGTCGCAAACCGATGAGCCATCCCACTCCCTACTCGGCCCGAGACGACGCCAAAACGAGTAAGATCAGCCGGACCAGCAATATAAAAATGAATTTTTGAGGACTTCTGAGTCAAAGCCGGGAGAAGGAAGTCCAGCCCAGAAACCAGTCCGAAACCGAGAACTTTTGAGTTGAGGTCCAGAGGAAGAAGTTCAGCTCAGAAACCAGTCCTAGAACCTTATCTTCTAAGTCGAAATCCGGAGAGGAAGTCCAGCTCCAAAACCAATCTAAAAGCCAGTCCAGTAACCTGAACTTATTAACCGAATCCTTTAACTAAACCCAGTTCACCGCATACCTGAAAATACTAGAAATTCAGTCAGCCCTGGATTAGCCTGGGGAAACCCGCGCTTTGACAGTTTAATCCAGTAAATGATTTCCGTTCCACACTGAATTAGCCTGGGGTGACCCGCGCTTTGACAGTTTAATCCAGTAATTACTTTCCGCTCAACCCTGGATTAGCCTGGGGAAACCCGCGCTTTGACAGGATAATCCCGTGAATGATTTCCGTTCCACACTGATTTAGCCTGGGGTGACCCGCGCTTTCGTTCAGTGGAATCCTGCCTCTAGCTATCCCGAACCTTTAAAACGTATTTACGTATTCTCTCCTGACCCGGAAGACACCGCATTGAAAGTTACAAAGTGATTTTTTAAAAAGTCAATTGCAGTAGCCTAGGGATTGTCCCGTCTATATTAAGCTTTAGAATCTGACAATATATAAATATAAATAAATAAATACTTGTTCATTTTCACATTTTGTTGGGCCAAAATTTTTAACTACCTGAACTGTCACACAGTTTGACATACAGGTAAATGTCATTCAAAGCTCATTACAGCTGACTGCAGACGGAATAGCTTTTTTTCTAGGCTTGCTGCAATTGACTTTTTAAAAAATCACATTGTATTTAAAGAATTTACCACGGATATCGCAGTACTATTTTGTTAGCCTGGGGCGACCCGCGCTTTCATTTATCACTCGCTTTAATATTTCTAAACAAATACACGATTCCGGCGAAAGCTCGAACATTTCAACAACACGCCGCTATCGACCGGGGAAGACCAATACAACGCCGATAAAATTCGTATCACTTATTTTATTCCAGTTATAGGTAACCTGAACGAATTTCCGGTCCGAGTTGAAATCGCCTGCATTCCACGACCGAACCAAGGAAGCTTCAATTTTCGTTTTAGAACACCGTATTTTAGTTTTATTATTGTATATATATTTACATCCAGTATTTTAATTTAAGGGAAAATTGTAAATAAATTAGGAATAAAACTGCTAATCCGATAAATAATTTTCATTCCCAGTGAGCCCTGGCTCTGAGTTTACCCGGCACCAGTACCGGACTATTACACAACTAACAACAAACTAAGATCTATCAAAGACAATGGGAACTACCGAAAATCCGAAAACAACAAGTTACACTAACAAGGCTAAGAATAGGGCATATACTGCAGACACACAAATACCTTTTACAAAAAACTGACCCAGAAATGTGTGAAACGTGTAACAAAAGACTAACTGTAGAACACATCATCATGGAGTGCCACAAATATCTAATACAAAGGCAATATTGTAGAATCCCAAATACGCTAAAGGAAGCTCTTGGAAATAACGCACAGGCAGCCGCAAAAACACTCCAATTTATTAAAATTTGTAAGATATCCATCTAATAATTCTCACTTCTAAAGTAATATATGTATGAATAACAATGTAATATTATTAACTGTAACTGTACCGGGGTGTTAATGACCGCTGCAGTAAAACACCTGACTATTCAAATAAAAAAAACAGATTAATATTTTGTTCATAATAGATTAGTTGGCCTTGTAAATGATTTCCGAGTTGAATAATTTAAATAAAAAAAACAAAATGTTAAAGATTTGTTCAAGTTAATCACACTCCTCGTATTACGGTTGCATTAGAGGACTAACAAGACCCTAAACAAAAACATCCACATACCAGGCAAATCAAGCACGGTTTCGCACCAATACGGTAACCCGCAGCGTTGGGCCCTGTTGTGCATAGAACAAACGAGCTTAGTTGCATTTTACCTTTAAAAAAATTCCACATTCCGTTAAAAGCTCTTCAAATATACTTCAGATGCTCACAAAAATTAGTTTTTAAATGAAATATAGGTGTTGAAAGCAACATATTTTCACTTATTACCTTTTCACATTTGCATAACAAGCATCATCAAGCTTTAAAACAAACATAACCACAAACTTATGCAAAGGCAAACTACTCAATATAGAATTCAACTTACCGAACTGCAGACAGATCTAATAGCAGAGACTGTGGTACATTCAAAGTAATTCCCCTTTCTCCTGTAGTCCACAATGAGATTATCCGCCAACTCCTGGTCCAAAGCAGCCTGAGAACAGTGCCGCGCCTCGTGCACAACCTTCTGAAATTTATCGGGAAAATCGTTCACCAGCTTATCCACCACACACTCGGCCAAAGGGCCCAGCACTAAAACGGGTCGAAATTCTGGATCTAAACACAAAACATCAACTTGATCATGTTTGGCTTCACTTTTGGAAAACAAAACTCACAATCCAATTTTTCAACCCGTTGGTAAGAACAGAGAGACAAGTCTTCATGGAGAGTTCCATTATCAGAGTACCAGCCGGATGATACGTTGCAAAAACTAGCCAGTTCTTTAGAGTCCCTTGAACCACTACGTTGGTGCTTTTTTCTTCGGAAGAAACTACGCCGAGCAGACGTTGAGCCTCTGCTTTCTAAATCTCCGGTACTGCGTTTCAAGAGAAGCTCCTCCTCAACTCTATAAGAGAGAAAGAAAGAAATGGTAAGTATTAACAGTACAAGCATTGCATATTTTACTCAGAATGCCTATTGCAACACTATTATATGGGAATTATTTTTTAATGAGTGAAAGAACCGGTAGATGGCATAGTAATACAAAATTAGGGTAAGTATAGCTTGGGATGAAACAAAAATACACAGTGGGTTTAAGTTGTGGAATTCCTAAACAAAGTTAAAGCTGTTACTACCTACCAACAGAGTGCAATGTAACAAGAGCGACTTTTTAAACAAAGCGCGGGTTGTTTTGTCAATAATAGAAATGACAATTTTATAATGAATAACTATAAAATAAAACCAGATTATCAAACTTAATATAAAGTTCTATAGTATTTGAATAATCTTTAAATTTTTGTATGACAACACTAATACTTGCAAAATAGTATATTATTATACGAGTTTCATAACGGGCTTATTGTAGCACGCGTGGGTTTGGGGCACGACGAGCGTAGCGAGGAGTGCTCCAATGGAACAAGTGCTACAATGCCCGTTATGAAACGAGTATAATATACTATTTTATCTACTTTGAGATACTTGTTATGTATGTTATGTATGTTATGTATGTAGAAATTCAAAATTTCTGATAGAGTTTGTGGTTATGTATATTCGACATCTGACATTTGTCGTTTTATGACCAAAGTGAAAG
>JABXWE010056523.1:0-10723 GCA_014611495.1 Limonius californicus | reverse complement strand
TCGATACACCCCCGCATTCCAAAGCGCATCAAAATCGGAGCAATACTTTCGGCTGTAGGAGCGTCACATACATACGTACGTACATACGTACGTACGTACATACGTACGTACGTACATACCCACCCACAGATAGACATTTTTTAAAAACCACTTTTTTGGGTTCCTAGAGACCCAAAACGGATATTTCCGTTAAAATCTCGATTTCGAAAATTTTCATGAATTCAATACTTACCCTATACATGTATACATTCAAGCATATACAGAGTGTTTAAAAAATACCTTCGGATATTTCACCCACTTATAAATTTCATCAATGCTAACAAAAAAGTCGCAATAAACAAAGATACAACCAAATTATTTATGCAGAGTAGGAGTGCAGAATCGCATTTATCACGTCTGCTATGGAAGTGGATAAAACAACATTTGTTTGAGTTTTGCAAGTGTCAATATTGTTGTTGTTGGAATATGTATACGAACGCAAAAATGGCGGATGTGCATTACTTGTATGGTAAGGCCAACGGTAATTCTTATGAGGCACGTCGCTTGTATGCCGAAGCATTTCCGAACCGGGCACTTCCGAGTGACAAATGTTTTACAAATTTTCATCAACGTTTATCCGAAGTTGGCGCATTTAAATCAAGAAACGGTGGTGGTGGTCGGCCTAGATCAGTTTCTATTCCTGAAGCGGAACTTAATATTTTAAGGAGGATTGAAGAAAATCCAGGTACCAGTACTAGAAGACTTTCTGCTGAAACAAGTATTAATGCTTCACTAATTTGGAGAATGTTACGTGAGGAGCAATTGTACCCATACCATATTCAAAGGGTACAGGCTCTTATTGTGCCTGATTATGCTGCACGTCTGATATTTTTCCGATGGGCACTGAAGGGCAATGAAGTCTTATTTACTGACGAAGCTAGTTTCACAATAAATGGCATTTTTAATTTCCACCAAAGCCACGGTTGGCCAGAAAAAGCTTATGCTATTATTGAATCGAATCATCAACAAAGATTTTCATCTAACGTTTGGCTTGCTGTTTTTGGAGACCATATGATAGGACCTTTTCTTCTTTTTTTCTCCTTCAGAACCGTTTGACTGGCCAATTTGTATCTTGACTTTTTGCGTAATGCCTTGCTACTATAGTTAGAAGATGTAACCCTCCTTCATAAAATGAATATGTGGTTGATGCACGATGGGGCTTCTGCACATTTCTCAATCATGGTCAGAAATTTCCTAAACGAAAATTACCACGACAGGTGCATAGGGCGAGGGGGGTCGAGTTGTGTGGCCACCTAGACCTCCTGACTTCGATCCTTCGACTTTTGTATTGGGGTGTATTTAAAGTTGTTAGTTTAATCAAGTTCGAGCTGATTCACGGAAGACTACGAGGCTACTATTTTAAAAATAGGCAACCCAAAATACATATAAAAAATACTGGTGTTTATAAATTTTTGTTGATGGTATTTTGAATCAGAATTTCTGTTTGATATGTTTGGCAATTTACATGATAGCCATGGGGTGCCGCATATGCAGTCTTGTATTTAAATTCCCTTCTTTAAGTAAGAGCAGCAATGTGCCACGAAGAAAATTTCAGTAGATTTCCCCTGTTACTGCATTCAAATACATATTATTTATCTCTCTTTCGTAATACCGCCAGTACATATTTAGATATCGCAGTACTTTGTGATATGTATTTTGGGTTGCCTATTTCTGGAATGATAGGCTCGTACTTTACAGGAAAAACCAATAAGAAAACTAACTGAAATACATATATCTTTTGGAATATAACAAATAAACGAAATATTTCGTTGGGTGGCACATATGTTTTCATATATGAGTACTTCTTTATCTTTTCGCAGAACATTACTCCAATTGTCTAACAGGTTAATATCAAGGGGAAAATCAAATTTCCACTCCCAAAATATAATAGACTTTTCTTTCCCATTATTTGTAAAATATTTGTAGGTGTATCTAATAAATTGCAATGTATCTGCAGCGTTTATGGAGTTGCACTATTCGTGTACTAGAAATCATGGAAATATGGAGAAGAACAATATACTAACAGAAGGGCATCAGTTAAAAATACAACCATTTTCAAATTACAATATGTGTGTTATATGTTTTCTGTTTCGTAGTATAATCTACTATTATCAAAGGTACTAAAGGTGCAAAAAAATGCATTAAACATTTCTATAGTGACTCTACTAATTGATAAGAGTGTGTGTTGAGCTTCTTTTTGAAGAGGTAGAAAAAAAACAAAAAACTTGTAATTGTTGGTATTTCCAAGAGTTATTTAATTCAGACACCTACACGTTTGACAGAATGTTTTTATAAAATATGTAAAGTAAAAAGTAAGCTGTAACTGTTAAAATCCCGTAAGAGAGCAGAAGTTAGAGACCCAGTTCCGAAGAATGTTTTATCGATAAACTATTGGATAGAATACTAAATATTTGCAAATAGCATGCGGATCACATCTTGTAGGCGTTATGGGTCACCTGGCTGGCCATGACATTGCTAAATAACAGGGTTAACATTGTTCCAAAGGCGTCATCGTGTCATCAAGATACGTAAGCAAAGAAGTGAAGTGCCAATAAAAGTAACAAGGTTGCTGTGCTGCATCTTTTACTGTTATTTCAATGTATGCATTGGGCACATTATTTTTGCAAGGCATTCTCCTGTTTTTTTTTTCGTTTAATTTTTCGTTCTTACTGTGTTAACGGTACTGTCTTACGTATTAAAGGCGGTGCAACGAAACGGCGCTCGTTTTGGACTTACACAGATAATTAATTATTACAGTTGGTGTAAGTTAGCTGCAAAGTAGATAAAATCAGTACCAATAGATAATATTCGTGCTATAACACATAAAATAGCATCATTTCAGTTAATTATCCGAATAAAAAGTAAGATTAATTCTGAACAAGAATAAGTAATTTCTGAATGAGGATATTTAAGAGTATCTGGTATGTAGGTAAGCGAGAGATCAGCGCGTTAAACTTCTACACTGAAAGTCTTGGATTCAATTCCCAGCACCGGGACATTGGATTTTTAACTGTGGTTCTCTTTTGCAAGGCAATGGCAAACCAACGAGATATTTTTCCTAGTAAATATTTTCTGTGTGGTTCGGATTTTACGTTAAGCTGTAGGTCCTCTATGAGATAACACTCAAAGAAGTGTGCAAGTCCTAAAACAATGCTAGATTTTTTCCAATAAGTCTATTCGAAGAGCAAAACTCTGAAATTGTTTTTATACAGATATACAATTTATATTTCAGAAATTGATTAAAAATATAATCATACGGGCATCATTTGAAAAGTTTAATACCATTGCTAAATCTGAAAGCAGTAGTGCAACGAGCTGTTTCATCTTGCATCTAAGCATTCTGTCAAGTATTTGTTTGTACATAGTTTATTGAATAAAATTATTTCTGGGTTAATTTCAAACTGTATAAAAAGGAATATTGTAATATAAATAAATGTTTTGTTAGGAAGGGCTAGTCGGCAATGCAGATTTTTACCGATATGAAAAACACTTCAGGAGAATCTTTTCTTTTCTCATTTATTTATACTACCGTTCCCCCACCGGAACCGCTTTCCCATTACTTCAGGAGGGCGCGGGTGTCCGTTACACACTAACCATTCATGCAACATGCACCCTAAACTTAACTAAGAGAAATGCGGTCGCCCCAGCTGGGATTCGAACGCACCAGCGGATCGATTACATTTCGCTGTGACCTCGAGTGGCAACGCGTTCCCGCACTACTCCACGCACTACTACAACAGGACTGAGTATTGAATAAAAAAGTTGTCATAAAAGCCTGGAAAATGACTCCCGCAGTGGACGTCCAAAAAGTGCAATAACACCAGAAATCGTTGCAAAATCTATGATATGGTGTAAGATGGCCGATGGAAGTGTTTTAAAACTGCTAAGGCTGTAGACATTTCAGATGAACGTGCATTCGCTTTCTGAGAAAAACGACGATTATGGCTTGGGTTCAATTCTCTAGTACAGTGCTTCCTAAAGAATCAGAGTTTATACGGCCATCTATTAGTAAGTAGTGTAATTTATTTATTTGTTCTCCGTGTTTTCAGAAATTTCCACCATATTCGGGAGGGTGCTAGAAGGCACTCAAATAATCTGGAAAATACATTTTGCTTTATAAAAGCAGCGGACCGCGATTAGATTAGTCATCATTTAAAAATTGTATGCTGTACTGCTGACTGTGTGTTGAGTGCAATAAATCGATAACAAATATTTAACGTTAAGTAGGTCGTTTTCGTTAAAAATGGATTAATTTTTAAACGGTCATTATTACTTTCCGCGTCTGGCAGTGACAAGAATACAAATAAAAATAGATTGTGCAGCGATGAATATCTCAAACACGGTTTTACTGTTATTTCCCAAAAAACCCAGTGCGTACTTTGTTGAGAATTATTGTTAAATGAAAGTAAGAAGCCGTCAAAGCTATTTGGACATTTAAAACCCATACATCCAGACCATAAGGAAAAGCCTGTGGTAATCTTTAAAAGAAAGCTAAACTCCCTCCACAAGGAGGAAGTCACTTTTACATGAGCAACCACTATTAATGAAAAAGCACTACTATCAAGTTATCGAGTTACATTTCGAATTGCAAAAACCAGTAAGCTATATACAGTTGCTGAAGATCTGATTTTACCAGCAACTGTATAAATGGTGCAAATAATGGTTGGTGAAAAACAGGCTGACAAACTGAAAGCAATACCTCTCTCTAATAATACTATCCAAAGAAGAATAAGTGACAAGGCAGAAGATATTCCAACACACGTTGTTGAAAATATTAAGAAGTGCACGTACTTCTCCTTTCAGGACATCAATCGGGTCTTATTCACTTATTACACTGTTTTCCATCGAGAAGTTCTTTCATCAAAATCTTTACCTTCGGAAGTAGATTGTGTTTTGAAAAATGCCATTAAAGTGAA
The DNA here is from genome assembly GCA_014611495.1 of Limonius californicus. NCBI lineage: Eukaryota > Metazoa > Arthropoda > Insecta > Coleoptera > Elateridae > Limonius > Limonius californicus. The sequence goes on along the minus strand of JABXWE010056523.1, from coordinate 5,768 downwards.
CAATTCCATGAAGGGAAAAGCATTGTAGATCCGTATTTTTCGAATAATTTGTGAAGACATAAGTACTTTATATGCAAATCTTCTTTATCACACGGAAATAAGATGGCTTTCGAGGGGTAACGTCTTGAAAAGAGTTTTCCCGTCAAAAGCGGAACCCTTCGGGTACCCGCAAGATAAGAAACCGGAATATGAAAACACTCTGAATAGGAGTTTTCAAGGCTGCGATATTAACATAATATCAGCCACGGCCAAAACTAACGGATTTATAAAGAAACTTGATTTCTTATCGTCTTCAATTGGAAAAAAGAAGTTTGATTAATTCCAATGCGTTCAAGAACTCATGGAACACTTAGTTAAGTTAAGAATAATGAATCCTGAGCACGCGTTTGCAGATATTCAACTTAGTTTGCACAATTTGAAACAACAGCTCATTAATTATTTCAAAACAGTTATGACAATTACAGATGGATACTCAATCTGTTTTTAGACAATTCCGTTGAACAAGCTGAAATTTCGACAAACATTAATGAAAAATTTATTAAAATGTCGTGTGATGGAATGCTGAAACTAGATTTATTTTCCCAGAACTTAGATCAATTTTGGATTAAAGGAATGCAAGAATACCCCGAGTTTGCGGACAAAGCTATAAAGTGTTTGCTGCCATTTGCTACATCATATTTGTGCAAATTAAGTTTATCATCAATGACTGTTGTCAAAACAAAAGTAAAATATGATGAACTTGAAAATGATATTTTCGTGTGTATCTACTACAGAGTCCAGATTTGAATATTTTAGGTTTGATTATTTTTGTTTACTTTGTGAAAGGCAGAAATAATCGTCTTGAAAAGGCATTTTGTTCAATTTTGAAAGTCCTCTCGCCACACTCCCTAACCCTATATAGCAGTCCCCCAAGCGGACGCGATCCACACTTTGGGAACCACTGCTTTAGCATATAAACATCTTGTGCTGCAACGCACCACACAGTTTCTCAATTCGATTGGTAACAACTAGATCTTAATGTCAACCCTTTTCTGGAATTTTTGTCGTTCGAATTTGACTTTAAACTGTAGGTCGCCGCGTATCTACCTTAGCCCAAAGGAGAAAAACGTGGCAGAGAAGAGGCCGGTGCCCAGTAGTGGAACATGAAAGGTTGTTTATTACTTTAACAAGTGATTAAAAATGAATTCAAACTTCATTTTAAGTGTACCTAGATAGCTTTAAGAAGAATACAACTGATTGGTGCCTTGATCTGTAACTATCGATGAAATTTAGGTACCATTGTACATCCGAAATGTAAGAGCAATCAAAACAATGGAAACATTGTGATTCTCCATCGAAAAAGAAAATGACTTTGGATTTTTAACTATGGTTCTCCTTTGGAAGGCAATAGCAAACCAGCGAGATATTCTTCCTAGTAAATATTTTCTGTGTGGTTCGGATTTCACGCTAAGCTGTAGTACCTCTATGAGATAATCCATTCAAAGAAGTGTGCAAGTACTAAAACAATGTTAACTAGATTTTTCCCAATAACTCTATTCAAAGAACAGAACTCTGAAATGGTTTTTATTCAGATATACAATTTATATTTCAGAAATTGATTAAAAATATAATCATACGGGCATCATTTGAAAAGTATAATAGCATTGGTAAATCTGAAATCATTAGTGCAACGAGCTGTTTCACCTTGCATCATCATAAGCTGTAGAATATCGTCATGCTGTCTAGTAGTTGTTTGTAAATAGTTTATTGAATAGAAGTATTTGTGGGAACTGGAACTGTATGAAAAGGAATATACGAATACAAGTAACTGTTTTGTTGGTAAGAGCTAGTTGGCAATGCAGATTCATACCGATATGAAAACACTTTAGGAGAATTTGTTCCTTTATTAACGTTTAATGTCTTTAATAAGACTGGGTATTGAATGAAAATGTTGTCATCGCAGTGGACGTCCAAAAAGTGCAATAACGCAAGAAATCGTTGCAATATCTATGACATGGTGTAAGATCGCCGACGATAGTTTTCTAAAACTGCTAAGGCTGTGGACATCTCAAATGAACATGCATTTGCTTCATCAACTTCATTCAGAATCAGCGGCTAAAGGGCCATCTGACATGACGCCATCTATTATCATGTAGGGCAATTTATATATTTGTTCTCCGCGTTTCCGGAATTTCCACCATACTCGGGAGGGTGCTAGTAGGCACTGAAATAATCTGGACAATCAATTTTGCAGCGGACCGCGATTAGATTAGTGATCATTTAAAAATTGTATGCTGTGCTGATGACTGTGTGTTGAGTGCAATAAATCGATATCAAATATTTAACGTTAAGTAGGAGGTATACTCGTTTTTGTTGAAGATGAATAAATTTTTAAAACTGTCATTATTACCTTCCGCGTCTGGCAGTGACAAGAATACAAAGAAAAATAGATTAGATAGAATATTAAGAAGTGCACGTACTTATCATTCCAGGACATCGATCTGATCTTATTCTCAGATTTTAAAGAGATCATGTCAAATGCTACATGGATACACTGTTTTCTATCGAGAAGCTCTTTCATCAAAATCTTTACCTCCGGAAAAAGATTGTGTTTTGAAAAATGTCATTAAAGTGAACAATTTAATCAAGGGAAAAGCATTTTTATGTCCAAATCTTCTTTATCACACTGAAATAAGGTGGCTTTCGAGGGATAACGTCTTGAAAAGAGTTTTCCCGTTAAAAGCGGAACTTTTCGGGTACCTGCAAGATGAGAAACCGGAATATGAAAACACTCTGAACAGCAGTTTTCAAGGCCGCGATATTAACATAATAACAGACACGGACAAAATTAACGGATTTATAAAGAAACTTGATTTCTTATCGACTTCAATTGGAAAAAAGAAGTTTGATTAATTCCAAGGCGTTCAAGAACTCTTGGAACACTTAGTTAAGAATGATAATATGATATCCTGAGCACGTGTTTGCAGATATTCAAGTTAGTTTGCACAGTTTGAAACAACAGCTCATTAACTATTTCAAAACAGTTATGACAATTACAGATGGATACTGAATCTGTTTTCAGACAATTCCGTTGAACAAGCTGAAATTTCGACGACAATTCCGTTGAACAAGCTGAAATTTCGACAAACATTGTTGAACTCGAACTCGAACTCGAACCTGCACCTACTTATTTAGTTACTTATTTGCAATTTATTTAACTAGTTATTCATTAGATTTAGGTAACATGTTTTCTTTTTCCTTTATTATTATTATTTTTTTTCTTTCTGGGTTTCTATGGAAGAGCAGACTTGGTCTGAATAGCGCCCTTGTTTCCAATGGTACAATTATATGGGCCTTGTTTATACTTAATATATATATTTGTTTTTGATGTACCATTGTGAAATAAAGACATTTATTATTATTATTATTATTAATGAAAAATTTATTCAAATGTCGTGTGATGGAATGCTGAAACTAGATTTATTTTCCCAGAACTTAGATCACTTTTGGATTAAAGGAATGCAAGAATACCCCGAGTTTCCGGACAAAGCTATAAGTGTTTGGTGCAGTTTGCTACATCATATTTGTGCAAATTAAGTTTATCGTCAATGACTCCCGTCAAAACAAAAGTAAAATATGATGAACTTGAAAATGATATTTTCGTGTGTATCTAATACAGAGTCCGGATTTGAATATTTTAAGTTTGATTATTTTTGTTTACTTTGTGGAAGGCAGAAATAAACGTCTTGAAAAGGCATTTTGTTCAATTTTGAAAGTCCTCTCGCGACACTCCCTAACCCTATATAGTAGTCCCCCAAGCGGACGCGATCCACACTTTGGGAACCACTGCTTTAGCATATAAACATCTTGTGCTGCAACGCACCACACAGTTTCTCAATTCGATTGGTAACAACTAGATCTTAATGTCAACCCTTTTCTGGAATTTTGTCGTTCGGATTTGACTTTAAACTGTAGGTCGCCGCGTATCTACCTTAGCGCCAAGGAGAAAAACGTGGCAGAGAAGAGGCCGGTGCCCAGTAGTGGGACATTAAAGGCTATTTATTACGTTAACAGATGAGTAAAAATGAATTCAAACCTCTTTTCAAGTGTACCTAGATAGCTTTAAGAAGAATACAACTGATTTGGTGTCTTGATCTATAACTATCGTTGAAATTTAGGTTTACCGTTGTACATCCGAAATGTAAGAGCAATGAAAACAATGGAAACATTGTGATTCTCCATCGAAAAAGAAAATGTCCGCAAAATGTGCTGGAACGGTAGTAGTATCGATTTTCTGGGATGATAAAGAGATACGGCTGATGCATTTATCTTGTAAAACGTTCACCAATAACGGCAGACTACTACACCAATATTTTGAACCAGTTGGACAAAAATATTCGCGACATAGGTCAGGTTTAGAGAAGAAAGAAAAAAATTGTTATTTGTCATCACGACAAGGCACCTTCCCATACAAGTGGAGTTTCCTTCACAAAACGCAACGAATTAAAGCGCGATTTGTTACTACATCCACCTTTTTCACATGTGTTGTCATCGACTGACTTCCTTTTCCATGGCTGAAAAAATTCCTTAGTAGAAAGATATTACCATCAACTCAAGCAGCTGAAGAATATTTTAGAGGTCTCCAGGGATCGGAGCTTCGTACTTTGGAGCATCGTTGGTGCACGTTGTTTTTCATTCCAAAAATATTCCAAATGACCCTTGTATTTTCACTAGTTAGAACATATCCAGGTAAGGTGAATATTTAAAAAAAAACTTATAGCATGAACAAATACACCGAACGTCGAAATATATGTATAATACGTAGACGATTATTTAAAATTATGCAAAATTTAGTTAGTATTGAAGTCATCTCTTCGGGCTTGGACCGCGTCGTCGTTGAATTGATTACTGCTGACGTTTCGTTAACCATTGCAGGTATATTATAAAAGCGTAATGCACATTAATATTATACTTTGATAATGCTACCTGCAATAGTTAGCGAAACATCAGCAGCAATCAATTCAACGACGACATGATCTAAGTCCGAAGAGACGACTTCATTAGACACAAACTGCGGCAGCCTGAAATTTCATATTTAGTTAGTATTATCAAAGAATATACAAGGTGTAAATTTAAAAATATACAATGTGTTGTATCTCCGGAAGTAAAAGAGGTATTGAAAATTTCTGGAAATATTTAATCGAATATTTCTAAATTTGAATTAAAATAATTTATTCTGAACATTTTGAGTTATATTTTTTAATTTTTCCGAAACGACTCTGATAAAAAAATATTTGCTACTACTGAATAGCATTTTGTAAGAGATACCATTTGATTGTTTTTTGGGTTAGCTAGGGTCTAAGGGTTGAACATGGAAGGTTACTTGATGAGTCATATTAACTTCCTATCCTTGAACTACAAACGGTTTCTAAACATTTTCAATACCTCTTTTACTTCTTGAGATATAACACATTGTACGTTTTCAAATTGACACCCTGTATACGCTTAACCTCTTTGGATTTATTTAAAGTGTAATTCATATAATAATACGAACGAAGACCATAAGCTATTAAATATTCTTACCCCGTATGGACAAGATAATACAAATCCTCATTGGAATCTTGTTTATTACACGAGGTGGTATCAAAGGTCAACGACATATTTTTCTGTGCCGCATATTTTTGAAATTAAAAACTATTTAAAATATTGATGTATGAAATTAGTACTCTATTCAATATGCGGTAGTTCTCAATAATAAATGAACACATACATTGCGGCTCCTAATTTAA
>JABXWE010056518.1:0-11452 GCA_014611495.1 Limonius californicus | reverse complement strand
GGTTACACTCATGAAATCGTATCATTGTTTTGATTGCCATCAGCGACATATTACATAGGCTAATTATAGTCAAACGATCAGAAGTTTAAGAAATGTTAATATAACCGTCTGCGATTATAATATAATGCGGAATAATAATTCCGAAGCGGAATGGAGGATCTCTTTGCCTTGTGCCGCCGCGTCAAATCATTATTTATGGTGATTTGAAAGTTACCAAAAATCTCAGTCCCAAGCAGGGTCGGCTGACATGCCATCTCTGAAGGTTTGTTTGTTGCTTCCCCATTTGAGATTTTATTACAATTCTATTCCATTTTTGTAATACCACCAAGCCACAATTAAGCTACAATACTACAAAAGGCCACTTATCTTTATAGTATGATCCTCCGCACCCCGCCAACCTCCCTGAAAAGCCACGCGGAATCGTCCCATCCGCACGTGAACACGCAGTCTCCCTTCTCCGGTCCCCGGCATTTGATCGGTTCACCGGTAAGCAATTGATCGCAATTGATCGCAGGGTACGACCGTCTATACACTTCACTCGACTCTCGCACCGAAATAATCCCAGCAGCCCGTCCAAAAAAACTCAAATCATGCCCGCTAAGCCCGCCTATTTGCAGTTCCGCCACGCGGAGAGACGGCCAAACACATCCACTTCGTTCGACCGCTCGAGTCGGAATCTCTAAGGTTATGTTCGTTAAATTATTTAATGGCAACAAATTACAAAATTACAAAATTATTTCAGTAAGAATGTTTGGATACAACGAAAGTTTAGTTAGTTTACTAACACAAACGACGCACACGCAAAAACTAGGCTATAAACTGACCTAAAAAATCATTAATTTACAATATTATCATATTTACAAACCAATTATTAAAGATTAGCAAAAGTAGCAATAACTAATTACGCGAATTCAATTCACAAATCCGGTAGTGCAGCGTTGCCAACTCTTTTAGAAGTCCGTAGATGTAATAAAGAAAATACGGCAGATCTCAGAAAATATCTATTCCCTTGTAATAAAAAAAGTGACCCCTTAAACTGTACTAATATAGTACTGGAAAAAAATGCCGAAACAAGAAATAACAAACATCTTTATTAAAAAAAAAGTATATAATATAATTGAACAACCGAAACCATGGTTACTATATGTTGGTGAACTAATTTGTTAATATTCCTAAATGTTTTAAAATTCTGTATATACGAAAAAAAGTACTTATTTCTTAGAATATACAGGGTGTGTCACGACAATCGTTCGTTATAAGTTTATGGAACCCAGAAGAACAGAAATTTGGGCAAAAAATTCTTTTGGGGCTAAATATTGGCGATCTTTATCCATATCCGCTTATGCCAGAAGTTGATTCCAACTGCCTTACTTTATGTGGAATTACCTATTTTTAAAACGGATTTGTTTCACCGATGAAATTTTAAATAAATAAAAAACATTTAGCAAACGGGCTTCTTCTGTGTTTTGTTATTTGAACTTAAAGTTTTATGAGGAAACCAATTTAAACTACTAAAATAAGGAAGTTGCTATCAGCTTCTAGTATAAGCGGAAGTGGCTGAAGTTCATCAATATGTTGTATCATTTCCCAGACAAAAGTACTTACAAACTAACAAATATTCATTCCCGCGGATTCCATAGAAACTTCTAATGGAAGGCCAACCGTTTTTATGTCTCGCTGCTGGGTACCGCGTACTTCTCCTTAGCGGTAAAGTAGAAACACGGGGGACCTACAGTTCAAGGCAAATCAGGGATTCCAGGGAAGCTTTTTGGCATTCAGAACGCTCGGTTCCCAACCGTGTTGGGGAATTGTGTATGCTGGGGAGATATTTTTAGGTCTCACATTCATGTAAGAAAATCATAAAATATTTAAACTCTATTCCATATTTAAACGTGTATTTTCAAAATTTGGGAGAAAGCAAAATAAACCGACAGATTAATAGCATTTAGCAAAGCAATTGAAGTTCGGTACATTACCGAAAAAATTGTAGCATTGGCAACACTGTATAGCAATATGTATTGTATACAGAACTTAATGTTTAATCGATTCCAATTTTCTGTTGTCTGCTTCGGGTTAACTTGTAAGAGATGCGTAAGTGATTTTTAGAAACTAAATAAAATAATAATGTTTGTACGAATTTAAATCATTTAAATATTTACGACTTATGGAAAATATGAAACACTAAAGCCGGAGTTTATATTTTCGCAGATTTTTCTTTCCGTCGTTGGTTGTAAATTTGACAAAATTTTTCTTAATAGATTTAGTATTTTTCATTCATCGTATGAAACATTTCTAGCTACTCTTGAAATTTCCTTTACGTCACAGCCCCAAAGTTCGATTTTCAGTCTACTAAGACACGTTTTTCTGATTAAAAAGCTCATATATAATTCCTGGCTGTAAAATGTTAATTGAATTTCGTTGTAGAAACATTTCTTTCAATTAAAGCACACTTATGATTAATTCACCCTCAACTGTAACCCCTACTAGGAAAGCCTGTAAGATTATTATACAGGATGGACCAGCTAAATTGTCGCCCATTAAAAAATGGTTGACATAACCCAACATACATGTGTGACAACAACTGAAATTATTAAAGATTTTATAGTATAGCAGTGGATCGTAGTTACTTTCTGTCAAATTGAGCTCTTAGTGTGGTAAATAACAGATTTATTAACATTTATTATACTTATTAGAATTTAACAAGAAAAGCGCCAATTGGTGCGGTGCAACTGTACTCCAGTAAAAACTGCACAAGTGAAAAACAACAAAAAATAGTAGCAAAGTTTAATTTAACTAGCTTTCATCCACTTCCTCACATTTTCTAATTTGTTTGAAGAAAGGTCTTCGGACTTGCGCCAATGTTTCAGGTGTAATTGATTTAGACCAGTTTGGGACGTTCTGGCGCGGTCGAGTTGACTGGGCCTGTTTGGCGCAGACCAGTTTGGGCGCAGAGACGGTTGGGCGCAGGGACAGAGTTGCAGAGTTCAAATCCCCTACTTGATCCCTGGCGGGAGGTTTACCCAGTAGCTTTAAATAATTGGGTACATGAGTTCAAATGAGATAATACTGTGGTTGTGTAATGCGTAATGCTTACCACATCACCACGTATCATTAATTTGGCACGTGACAACTGGCCTTCCGCCATACAGGCCAAACCGCTTCATAGGGTGTAGAGATTCACCATTAATATATATTACATATATAGAAAAGAAATGCAATGCCGAATCTATAGAGACCGTAAGTTTAGTAAATCAGATTACATCGCCCTGTGTGACCCAAAATCGATTGAAATACAAGGAAATGGAGATTACAAACACCCCAAGAATAAGCGATAATTCTTATAGTTTACGTAAGCTTCAGAGGATTCTCACGTCATTTTCTACATTTTCAATGATTTTTTCCGTTTATGTGCAACGTGGTGAAATCTATTTTGTTCCTCATTTAGCTTTATAATTGTAACAAATGTTGGCGAAGTACACATTAATTCACTGCATTAATTTTCCATTGTAAGTCTTCTGTATTATGTTAGAACAAAGCCTTTCTCATTACAACAAAAACTTTAATAAACTCTCATTTTCGTTTCATTCGCGTTAGGAAAATGTTCTCTGTATTCTTGAATTTAAGACTCAGTTTTTGGCTTCCTTGAGTTAAGTAAATATCTGATAATATTAGAATTATTTGTGTAAGCGCCGCTGTAATTTTGTTAGTGAAGTAGATGCCTTTGAGTGGATCAAATACAGTTCTATTGTGTTTTCTAAATTACCCCGATATAGAAGCACTATCTAAATTAGAATAGTTTTTAGAATTATCTTAAAAAGAAAATGGTACTTTTCACTTCGAAACAGTGAAAATATGTATAAATGTTTTAATTTACATCCTAAAATTATGCTAAAGCCACCTTCAGGAGCATTTCATCCCTTACAATGCCCTTTCCGTTCCCTAAACAGTGAAAATGTCCATACAGGGCGATTCTAAATATGTGCGAAACACTTTAACCGCTTATAGCTTTTAGGGTTTATTTCATTCCTAAATCACCTAGTACTTTTTTCAAATTCGGTGGCGTTACGGAGGTATAGGGTTTCAGAGTTATTTACATCAATTCCCTAAAATGTAAATAATTTTTTTATTTATTGTCCTATTGTGATTAATCCCATTGTTTTGGAAGGCTAAGAGTCCAAGCTTATTTCCCGTGTATAATAAGTGTGAAAAGTGTATAAAATCTGACTGGAAATTAAGTTTGGACCTCTTATTATTCCAACACGACAGAGTTTATCAAAATGGAACAAAAAAGAAAAAAGGTATTTACATTTTAATGAATTGATGTAAAAAAACTCAATTAAAAATATTACTATGTGATTTAGCGGTTACATAACCTTAGTTACACACAGTTAAAAATTTTCGCACATATTTAGAATCACCTTGTATATGCCATGTTACGTTACTAAGGAAAATTATGATACAATCATTTCTATGGGCAGTTTCACTCCCCCAAGTTTATAAGTTGCACACAATTATATGGGGATGATTATGTGAAAGTGGAAACCTGCCATTCGAAAAATAGGCAACCCAAAACACAACACATATCAGAAGACACAGATATTTACATTTTTATTGACGGTATTGCGATTTCAAGTTGCCTATTTGATATGTTTAATATTTTATTCTACTCAACTTTTAAATAAAGTGTGAATGAAAAAAGTTTTATTTATAAATATTTAAGTTTAAGTATTTTAACTATCATATTATTCAAACTATGACTTGAATAAGCGTTACTTAAGTAGACTGTCAAGCATATCAAATATGCATACCGCCAAGAAAAATTTAAACATTGCACTATCTTCTGATATGTATTTTGGGTTGCCTATATTTGGAAGGGTTGGTTGTACTTTCCGGGCACCACCCTGTACGTATATAAAACATTCCTAGTTTATTAAAATCGGGATTAACAGTTTTTTGGTCGTAGATATTAAAGATGCGGGGGGCAAAGAGAGACCACTGCATCGGAAAGTATTCTCCCAAGAAAAACAACAACCTCATATTTTAATGATGAATATGTCTTCTGTGGTTAAATTTAAATCCGGAGTTAAAATAGTTCCCCATTCGGATCTCCGGGCGGGGACAACTTTAAAAGATCCACCGAAGCAAAGAAATAGAAAAAAATAAGAAGATCGGAACCAGGAATGTAAGATCGCTATTGAGATGTGGTAAACTAGAAAATGTAAAAATAAAAATTGTTATAGTAGGCCTATCGGAAATTAGAGGGGGTCAACCAGGAGATTTATGGAGCGGACATTTTAGAATTATACACACAGACATAATTATTGTACAATTATATATGCCTACAACAGATCACGCGGATGACGAATTGGAGGAAATATACGAAGAAATAAATACATCAACTAAACGTATAAGAGCAGATGAAGACCTAATCGTAATAGGAGATTGGAATGCAGTCGTAGGTGAAGGCATAGATGAACAAATCGTCGGGAAATACGGTCTAGGCAAGAGGAATGATAAGAGGTGATAGTTGAGTTTTGCGCAAACAATAACCTGGTTATAGCTAACACAATGTTCGGCATTCATGTCCGAAGAAGATACACATGTAAACCCCCAGGACAAAATACCAAATAGACTATATCCTAACTAGACGAAGGTACAGAAACCAGATAAAATACTCCATGACTTATCCTGACGCCGACATTCACAGCGATCATAACATGCTAAAGATGAAGTGTTGAGTAAGTCTTAAGAAGATAGAAAAAAGTGAAAAATCCAAGTGGGAGATACATAAATTAAACGACCAAGAAATAGTAAGAACGTTCAGAGACTGCGTAGAAGAAGAAATAGAAAACAGTAAAATACCAGAATACGTGGAGGAAAGATAGACTACACTAAAGCAGTCCATAGAAATAGCTGCAAACGAAATTCTAGGTTATAGAAGAATACAGAACAGAAAATCCTGGATCTCAAAAGAAGTTATAGAATTGATTCAACAAAGGAGAAAAGTTAAGAACTCGAACAATGAAGAAGGTTAACCGAGATACTCGAAACTAAGAAAAGCAAGAAGAGATAAAGAAAACTATATAAAAGAGAACTGTAAAACAGTGCAACAAGGTATTCATGAACGAAGACTAGATAAAGCATACAGAAATGTTAAAAACTTATTTAGAGAACGGAAACCTTGCACGCACGAAATTAAAAAGATAAAATGGTGAAATACTAATAGAAAGCGAAGAAATAGCCAACAGATGGAAGGAGTACATCGAACAAGTATACGAGGACGAAGATGCGAACGATACGCCGATAGAGGAGCAAGAAATAATTGATAGAGAAGAAATGGGTGACCCAATAACGACAGCAGAATTCGAAAAGGCGGTGAAGGATTTAAAAACGAATAAATCTCCCGGAGTACACGGAATTAACGCGGAAACCATCAAACAACTAACAGAAAACTTCCTCGACAAACTGTACCATTTAATATGCGACATATACGACAATGGATCATTACCGAGAGACTTTTTAAAAAATGTGTTAGTCACTATACCAAAGAAAGCGTCTTCAAAGAAATGCGAAGACTATAGGACAATAAGCTTCACGACACATGCATCAAAAATACTCACGAAAATTATACATAGAAGAATAGACAGTCGAATTGAGGAAAACCTAACAGAAGATCAGTTCGGGTTCAGTAAAGGTGCGGGAACAAGAGAGGCCATTCTTGCACTTAGAGTAATCAGAGCAAAATGATAAGAAAAAATAAAAACTTATATATACATATAAAAAAAGCTTTCAATAATGTCTAGTGGTTGGAATTAAATGCAAAGATAGAAGAGTAATGCATAACACATATAAAAATCAAACAGCGGTAATAGAAATCGGCGAATACCAGCAAGTACCCAAAATAAAAAAGGGAATCGGGCAAGGAAGTGCCTTATCACCGCCGCTATTTAACATATACAAACAACGAGCACTAGAGGCGCTAAGGAATACAATGGACGTTGGAGTGAAGATACAAGGAGGAAAGATCAATATGTTATGATACGCTAATGACATCGCAGTCATTACAGATAATGGAGAAGATCTAGAACTTGTACTAAATGAAATGGAAAGAATACTGCTAGAGAACTACAAAATGGAAATAATTAAAACCAAGATCAAGGTAATGGTTTGCGGATGGAACTATGGCGGAAATATAAATATAAGGATAGGAAATACAATTATAGAAGTTCCCCTACCTAGGCAGTAGGTACAATAAGCAGCGATGGACGAAGCATACAAGATATAAAATGTAGAATACAATAGGCCAACAAAGGTTTCTTCGACAAGAGAAACTTACTAGTATCAAACAGCATCTCAATAGCCAGCAAAAACTAATTTATGAAAACATATATCTGGAGCGTGGCGCTACATGGATGCGAGGCATGAACCATTGGAGAAGCGGAAAAGAGAAGATTAGAAGCATTCGAAGTATGGTGCTACAGAAGAATGATGAAAATTAGGTGGATCGATAGAACAACAAATAACGAAGCTTTCCACAGGGCTGGAGAAACAAGACGACTGTGGAAACACATAAGGAAGAAGCGAGATCAGCTGATAGGGCACATACTTAGACGAGATGGATTAATGAAGGTCATAGTAGAACGGGAAATAGAAGGAAGAAATGTTCGAGGAAGGCCGCGTCTCCAGTATATCAAGCAAATCTTGGAAGATGCAGAGTGTAACACTTATGAAGGGCTTAAAAGAAAGGCAATGAATCGCCAAGAATGGTTGGCTGTGACTAACCAGCTTACGGGCTGACGATTTAATGGATGGAGGTATTAAAGTTTAAGTTTCTATTATGATTTAACTATTAAGCGTATTGCTGCATGCATATTTATATTAATATTAAAAAGTGTTTATTTGGTTTTTAACTGCTGGACTCTATTTATTAATAAGGAATGCTCGCGATAACAAAATTTTTCGAGGTTTACATTTAAAAATATGCAGTTTACAAATATTTCGTTGGTATTTAAAATATCTAATGGGATCGCAATTGTCAAAAATGAATTTCTATATCTATCAGTAGTATTCACCTTGAAATATCTATATTGTTATCAAGTGTAGTGTTAACGAATCGTAAATAAAGCCTTTATCAGATAAAGGAAGTGCATTATCAATATTGACCTTGAACTTCTGCGTTCCATTGGGTAAGAGTGTTTTTAAATATGGTATTAATATTTAGTAAATTAAATATCTTTCATAGCAATAAGAACAGCCTGAGGCGAAATATACAATAACGTTAACGCATGTCGTAGTGTACTGACGCGCACATAACCTCACTATTAATTACAAATAGCTAACACTAACATGTCTCCTGAAACAGTTTTATGCAGTTCAGATTTTTTTTAGAATTGTTTATGGTCAACGGCAGCATCTGGACATTTCACGCAATATGGGAAGATAATGTCGATCACAAATTACTTTTTTTCCAACATGTACACCATTTTGAGTTGGTTCTAAAAAGATAAATGTATAAACAAAGTTACGTATACCAATAAAAGCAGATGAAATAATAATTATTAATTGTGAACCACAAAAGTAACTTTCGGTAGTTATTTGTGAAAACACACAAACAAGCAAATCAGCGACAACCATGTATAGCCGAGACATATCCTTAGGTAAACAGAATTAAATGTCCACCTACATCGTCTTCCTATTGTAAACGCCCTGTATTAAACCTAGCCTGACTTAAAAAACCATTCTGCTTGTTTTCAATGGCTAATCTATGAAGGAAATTGCATTTAGATACAACAACCGAAATGGGAAAATACTCCTTTGCTGCTGGATAAGGTTAAGGTATTCAGAGCCAAACTCGGATTGGGGAATTATGTATGGCGGGTTGCAGCACTATATGCTTATTCTATTGTATAAAAGGTTCGAATTCTATGTTAAACCGTAGACAACACGTGGTGCTTTAAATAATTCTAGCGTGTTGGTTCTAGAAAGAACTGTCATAAGAAATATAAATTGAGATAATTGAGAAGATGAAATAATATTTACTGTTTGCGAACCTCATAATAGTTGTTAAACCTCACAAACAACTGAACCAGCGACGACCAAAAAGCGTTCATGTACAGTTACGAAATATCTTTGTCCACCTACATTATATTCCTATTGTAAACACCCCGTATTAAACTATTCAATTGCCTGACTAAAAAAAACATTCTGTTTGTTTTCAAATCCTATAAACAATAAACACCAAATAATTATATGATTACTGCATTTATATACGTATAATAACCGAAATAGGAAAATATTTAGTTTTTCCGGAGAAAGTTTAGATATTTAGAGCCAAAGCCGTATTGGAGAATTGTGTATGATGTGTTGCAGTTTTACATTTTTATTCATTTGTGTAGGGCCTTTCTTCGTTGGCATTTCTGTCATTTGGATTCTATATACCATGGATAACCCGTGTGATTTTAAGAATTTCCGTGTGTTAGTTCTAAAAAGAACTGCTATAAAAATGTAAATGCATAGAAAAACTACAAATAACAATAAAAAGAAATGAAATAATAACTATGGTTTGCGAACCTCAAAAACAACGTTTAATAGTTGTCAAAACTCACAACCAACGGAAGCAGCGACAACCAAAGCGCGTTACAAGTACAGCTACGAAATATTTTTACGAAAACAGAATTAAATATCCAGTACACGATCTTCCTGTTATAAACATCTTGTTTTACACATTTTAGCTTGCCTTGCCTAACAATCTATAGGGAAATCTTATTTGTCATACTACAGAAACACCGAAAGCCTAGTATTTTTATGATTACTACATTTAGATACAATAATCCAAATGGAAAAATACTCTTTTGTTTCCGGCGAAGGTTTAGCTATTTATTATTTTGCATAAGACATTTCTTCTTTGGTATTATGTCCTTTAGACTCGACGTTAAACCGTAGATTTCCCGTATTAGTTCTAAGAAGAACTGCGCTGAAACAAATGCAGATTGCTACTGAAAAAAGTAGATGAAATAATAATTGTTGCTTGCAAATCTGAAAACCAACGTTTAACCGTTGTCAAAACTCATGAGTTACAAGTACAGCTACAAAATATCTTTATGTATACAGAATTGAATATCCACCTAGATCTATCTAGATCTAGATCTATCTATCTATCTAGACCTATCAGGAAATCACATTGGTCGTACTATACAAACAGCATTTCGATGGTAACGCATCAAAATCTTGTACGACAACCCATCATACACAATTCTCCAATCCAGTTGGCAACTGTGGGATCTTAATACCAAGAACCTTCTCTGCAATATCTTCCACCATCCGCCGAGGAGAAGCACGTGGCAGCAGTAAGACATGAAAGGCTGTTGACAATTGGCGATATATTGTAGCGTACCGCATTTGCCATTATGTTTATATTATTACAGACAGTTGAACTTTGGGACATTATGTCCATAATTTAAATTTTTAATCTATACTCGCATAAATATTTCATGTAAAATGTAACTGCTAATTAATTTTAGTTGGCGTTTAGAAATCACGCCTCATTGATCTTGGGAACGGCCGTTCCTTTACACGTGTTTATTTTTTGTAAAGGGTCTGTCCTTTACGAGTAGACCTAATTTATGAGGGCTACAAACAGAAATAAACATCAATTTTCATATACAATGCATGGAATTGTAAGACAACTGCCTACTCGGTAGTTGAATTTTATATTTTCATATTTTTCAGCGTTTTCTTTCAGCTACTTATTTCAGGTAAATAGGTTAACAATATAACTTCGAATTAGTTGAGCTCAAGTACATAAAATAGGCAATGACCGCTGTCTGTAGCGCGGTCTATTACTATGCGAAATGTTTGGTTTGGTTTAGGCCATAACCTTTCTAAATTATTACATTTTTTGTTGAATACCCTCATGTGTGATATTCCACAAATGGACATGTTAATTAAACACTAAATTAGGGGAGTTATTTATTTAGTTCGGTTCTTCAGATTTTTAACAGACAATTAACTTATTTTTTACGAAAATTATTAATGCCAAAATTAATGGTGCAATAAAATGCGTGTTGTTTTTAAAAATGGGGTGCACGTGCAGTGGATTCTCACGATCGCGCAACCCTTTTGGCCTATAAAAGCAGAACTAAGTTGTTATGAGAGGATTGTTGATCTAAACATCAAGAAACATAGTTCCCTATAACCCTTCACCTGCCAGTCCTTGACGATTGCGCATTGAGGTATCTCGGCTGCAGCGTCAAGTTCCCTTAACCCTTCACCTGCCAACGCTTTGAGGTATCTCAGCAGCTACGGCATGCCTTGACGATTGCACTTTAAGGTATCTCGGCTGCAGCGTCAAGTTCCCTTAACCCTTCACCTGCCAGCGCGTTGAGGTATCTCAGCAGCTTACGGCATCCCTTGACGATTGCGCTTTGAGGTATCTCGGCTGCAGCGTCAAGTT
>JABXWE010056517.1:0-13555 GCA_014611495.1 Limonius californicus | reverse complement strand
TCGTTTGCCTTCGAGGTGAAAACTACTTGATAGTTATGGCATACCCCATACACATTAAGTCAATATCGTCAAGGCCCAAATTACGATTGCTTTGCCTTTTTTCTAAATATGTCAGCACCTGTTGCACTGACGTTGGATGTGCTGCTTTTTCCTCCGACTTCCTTTTCCGATTCGCTATAGGTGTTACTTGTTGAACTGGTGCATGATTTTTCTCACGCAGAGGCTTTGATTGTTGACAAACCCTCTCTTCTTCTATTTCGCTTATCTCCACAAGGTTGTCGTCCTATTATTATACTTAAAAAATACTTAAAAAATATAAGAAACTGTTTTGTACCAAAAGTTTTCCATACTTACTATTTTTTCCAGAAGAGTTAGCAATTTCGTCCCATATTTTATCCTTCTTTTTAATATTTTGTACTCGGAATGTGATAAATCATATAATACACTATATGAACGTACTATTTCAATAAACTGTTCGGTTTCAGTCATTTTTGCTGTTGAAAAACACTGTGAATTTCACGCGATCAAGCGGGCAAATAGTGCATGCAGCGTCTGACCGCGTTTAAGCAGGACTGGCGCGGTAGAACGCTGCAAAAAGTACAGGCGCGATAACTTGACCGCCGTTTGTTTGCGGACTTCAATTGTCTAACATGTACACATTCTGACCGCCACCGCCACCGCTAGGACGGTTATGAGAGTTAGTTTTCCTAGGGTTTTTGCCCAATTTGATTGTGCCATTGACCTAGAGGTTCGCTACCGCCGAAAATGTCATCGTTCGGTAAGAATGAGATTTAAGCTTTTGGTTGTTTGTTATTGCAATTTTCCTTGAATTTATTTAGGCGTCTTTTCCCGTATGGACTTCCTACCGTTTGGAAGTCGCTCCCGCTCGAGTTTTGAACATTGAATTTGGATTTATTTTGCATTCATGGTCATCTTTAATATGAAGCAGATGAGACCTGGCGAACGTTCAATGGATTCGTTTATCGCAGAGAGCAGCGAAGTTCGAAGCATCGATATCAACAATATGTTTCCACGGCTATGTGCGCTTGATGATAATGTTCCGTGCTAATAACAATTTGAATTTTTGAACTTATACCAGGTGCGTTCGATAAATCCATACTTTTCATGTTTAATTTGGAAATTGTCGTCAGATTTTTGTTGTAATTTAAATCTGTACTTTTCACGTTTTAATTTGGAAATTGTAGTCAAACTTTTCTTGTTATAATTTAAATTTTGGGAAATATTGCGAAAGGTTAAAATATTATTGAATTACATTGTTAGATCTATTATGTTTGAATCTAGGTATTGAGTAACGAGATCTCGTCGACTTCGAATACTTGGAATTTAGTCGCGTTGTATAGATTTTGTATTTTGATTATTATTATAACAAAAATTTGTTCTTTCGCTTTATTGCGTCCTTTAAATTATTTTGTTGATCTATATAAAAATTGTTCTCTTTCAATAATTTTGTGTGTGTTACCATGTTGTTAATCTTCCAGTATGTTGATTTTGTTGTCGTTTGCTGTGCATTAAATGTTTAATTGTCTGGACTTTCTTGTTTGATTGTGTTTTTCTTTCCCCATAGTTTTTCTAAGTTAGCAATAGTCAAAGGTAAGTTAGATTCCAGGGAGGTTCCTGTTTTATCCATCGTGACATCGTCGAGGGCTAAGGTTAATTTTCAAAACAGGTGGCGCCTAGGCTTTCTATTTAACCCCCCCCCCTTCTTCGACTGTAGCTGGTCGACCCTTCGACACCTGGAACTTACCGGTAGTTTTTTCTGATTGCCTTAGTAGTCAGTATTATTTGTTGTTGCCAACTAGGCGTTACAAAAGGCAAAATTTGTGGTGTTCTTAGGTCCTGAAGAAACAGACAAAAATCGCAGGCATGCCCCTGAAGGCTAGATCGCGATGGTGACAACGTTATGGGCCAAGACTTTAACGGCTTAGTGGAGGGAGTCACGAGGTTGAAGGCTTTAATCCGACACAAGTCGAGAAGACAATTTCACCGAATTGTCTTTAAAAATCTAAAACTCTGCTAATATTTTAAATCCGACACAAGTCGAGAATGAATCTGCCCCAGACAAGAAACAGAAAAGCGATACAGTATCTTAATTTAAAAACTCCGACTCAAAACCACTTGCGTTCACCCTCAGAAGCTTGGGCTAACTTTTACCTTGCCTTGTTGTTGGCGCCGAGGTTTTAACAGGCAACCGGGTCGAGCGAAGATGTTAAATCGACTCACGCGAAAACGTAACGCGAATATCTAACAGCTGGAATGTTTCACGTTATGGCGAAATATGGTACAATAATTCTAGAGCAAAATCTTACACGTGGACCTTCCAGGACATTCTGCAGACCAGGACTCTAAGAACTGTTTGCGGTCGATAAAAACAGACTAAACATATATGTCAAGCTTTCACTTTCGGAAGTTTCGAAAAAGTGAGCTCCCATAAATTAATCTTTTAAAATAATAAAAATAGTAATCGTCTACTGAGCGGCAATTAAAATAAGACTTTAACTCTCATGAAGCGGCAAAATCAAACGAACATAACATAAGTTATGATGAGATTTTATTAATTGTATACCAGAACCATAAAAAAAGGAAAGAAAACGATGTAATTTGCTTAAGAAGTATAAGGCTCTGCCTTGTACTTTGCAGAAACTGTTTCTAGTCTATTTTATCTTCTATTCATATCAATCAGGACTCAATGAAGTAAATGATAACAAAATGAATGTTATTTAATACACTAATAAAAATTTAAAAGTTAATAATTGTTAGCATAATCATTACGAGAAAAGAATTAAAGAAAATGACGAGCTGTTTAAATTGCACTTCCTTCTCTTTTATGTCAACAGCCTGAAGGCTGGCAGTAGTTAATTCAGCTCTAATCTAACCCTTTGCAATGGCTGCTGTGTGTGAAAGGTGATCTCAGCTTAAAAGAAATAAGTAACGCTCTAGAACAGTATGAAATGTTGCTGGTAATTAGCCAGCGGAGTGCAGCATTACAATTAAACATTTCGGAACCAGTTTTGTACAATAAAAGAAACACTTGTTGAATTAGAAAACGCGCAAAGAAACACAATTTAAACACTAAAAGAAACTGCGCTCAGAAAGGCAGAATCTGCGTCGGAAGTCTAGTTCGTTGTCCCTGAGGATGGCCCGTTGGTGTGGTAGTAAGTGAACTTGGAAAGAAACGGAAGAGGAAAATAACATATTGTTGCAATGGTTTTACCGTTTATTATTATCAGTCGGTTATTGTTATCAAAAACTCCAAGTTCCGATATGATCACATTAAGCGGCGTGCACTGTGTATTAAGAATGAGCCTTTAATACCTATAGTGCAGTTTATTTTGCAATGTTATTTAGAAATGAATGTACTTAGGATGTGGATATACTACCTACTATAACAACAAACAATGTGCAAGAAACAAAGTAAAAATGCTACGAGGAAATTTTATCGGAAATCGTTCTTACAAAAAGCATTAGAAGATATTCTTCGTTATACATAAATCATGTTTAAACAAATGGTAAGAATGTTAGGTGTGTTAGAAAACTTAAATTAAATTAAGTACAACCGCAATGAACTAAAAACGTAAACTTTGTTAAAGGCAATAACGTCTTTACTACAATTCCGTCAGCTTAAGACGATCCCTCGCCGTTTCAAAATTATAAACGCCATATAGTAAATTCATGTTCTAAAAAAATAACATAGTGGAAAAACAGTTACGGTTTCAAAAAAAGTATTTGCTTTCATAACAGCCGTCGCAATCGTAAATTATCGCTTAGCAAACCCTCGGGATGCAAGTAGGTGAGTTGTTAAATTTTAAAAACAGATTAATCGAAATTCTTTGTATATTTAAAGTGTAAGTAAAATGTAGTTGCTAAACAGCGCATGCGAATTAAGCGACGTCAGCAAGGATAACATGAAACCAAGAAACGATTCAGCTTCAATCTTTTATTTTAGTCTGGATGTTTTCAATTTATTGCCCACATAATTGTATACATATTGCTGTGATACCAGTTTTATTTTGACCCCCACATTGAAAGTATCAACATTTAATGCTGTTTTCACCCCAATAAATAAATATAGATACTATTAAATAAATATACTTAGTAGTGGTTTCCAAACTTTTTTAAAGCACGACCCCCTTTTGGCTAAAATTTTCCTCGTGATCTCCCTCTTGTAGTACTCAATTACATTCAGAATCAGCGGCTAAATGGTCCACCGACGTGGTCTATTACCAAGTAGAGCAATTTATTTACTTGTTCTCCGGTGTTTCCGGACATTTCCACAATATTCGGGAGTGTGCTAGATGGCACTGGAATAATCTGAAAAATCTATTTTGCTTCATATAAGCAGCGGACCGCGATGAGATTAGTTATCATTTAAAAATTGTGTGATGTACTGCTGACTGTATGTTGAGTGCAATAGCTTGATAACAATCATTTAACGCTAAGTACGAGCTATACTCGTTTTGTTAAAGATACATACATTTTCAATACGATCATTAGAATCTTCTTCCGCGTTGGTGCAGTTATACCTAGTACTTCGAAGCAAGTTGGCTGTCGAGCAAACAGATGACGAGCAACTGTTTTGGCCAAAAAACAGTTCGAAGGGTATTTGTAATTGAGTAATAGGAGATCAGCACACAGTCCGCTACTCGTTTGAAAGCATAAAACATATCTATTATAGTTTGTTCGAGATCACGTTAATTGGAAAGATTGCGACTGGACTGGAACCGCGTACTGTTTACGGATGAGTCTCGTTTCACTATATATGTTCATCTGATCGATACCTTAATGTGTGGCAAAGAGCGAGAGAACGTTATGCGGAATGTGCGACGGTAAACAGGGAAAGTTTTAGCGGTGACTCAGTAATGAATAATGATATAGGTAGGTATCAACATGCACGCAGAGGCAGAACAGTCTTTATCGATGGCGGTTCTTTAAACGCGAAACGATACATTGCACAGATACGGAAACCCCATGTGATACCATTTCTCGGTTATAATTTTCTTTTCAGGCACGACAACGCTCGACTGCATGTTGCTGAAGTTGTCAATGCCTATCTTGACTGATTCTAATCCAATTGATCACGCTTGGGACGAGCTTGGACGTAAAATAAAAGTTCGCGCAAACCGTTCTCAAAGCGGATTGATCTAAGACTTAAAGAGTGGGAAGCAATTTCAGAATTTGATTTTGAGCATTCCCCGTAGAATGCATGCAGTTATTCAAGCAAGACGAGACAACGCATAATATTGAAGATGAATGTCGAGAACACTTGAATATTTCACGTTTTCAAAAAAAAAAATACTGCCTTGCTATCCAAAGTGCTAGAAAGACTCCTAATCCAACGAATCAAAGACATTGTTGACCTAGACCAACTTATCCCATCGCACCAGTTCGGATTTCGAGAATCCCACTCCATTCCATTAAAGCCACCGAATTGTCACCCACGTCATGGAAAGCCCAAAGAAAAAAAGTATCTGTACAGCAGTATTTCTGGACATGAAACAGGTATTTGATATAGTTTGATAAAAGGGGCTTCTATACAAACTTAAACTGCACCTCCCATGCCAACTTCACATAGTACTATAATCATACCTAACAGACAGAATCTATCAAGTTAAAATAAACAATATAATATCCTACTACTATCAAATCGGCGCTGGAGTGCCTTAAGGCAGCGTCCTACGTCCATTATTATACCCGATCTTCACGTCAGATATAACAACTACAAACAATACTGTAGTAGCCCTTCTGCGGACTGTACAGTAATACTTTCAGTCAACAGATCACCTGAAATAACAGCCGAACCATCATCAAGACCATCTAAAAGACTTCAAGACTGGTTTTGTAAATGGAAAATCTCAGTCATCACCGACAAATCGGTCACAACTCGACGTGTCGAAAGGTCGCAAACTAGAATTAACAACGCCCCAATCCCGATAGAAACCGAGATAAAATACCTAGGGATGCACCTCGATCAAACACTCACATGGAGTACGCACATAAACGCTAAAAGAAAACAATTGGATGTAAAACTCAAACAAATGTCGTGGCTAATTAGAAAAAGCTCTCACCTTTTTTTGCCAAACAAAATTCCGATTTATAAAGTCATACTACAACCCGTATGGACGTTTGGGATCCAGCTCTGCGTATGCGCCAAGGCGTCACATACTAAAGTGCTACAGAGATTCCAATCCAAAACTATCCGAATACTAGCAAACGCCCCTTGGTACGTTTCAAACGAAACCATCTATAACGATCGGAAAATCCCTTATATAGCCAACGAAAGCAAAAGACTAACAACCGCATATATATATATATATATATATATATATTGCTGTGATATCATATTGGGGTGTGAAGGTACTTCAGTATTTTATTTTTGTTTAATAAATCTTATTTTGATGATAGTAAACCATGGATGATGGTTAATGGGATTTGAAGCTTTCAATGATCTGTTTCCTTTTTGGCTTAAATAAATTCGAAAACATATTTTAGATCATTTATTTATTTTCTTTAGAGTAGAAAGGAATGAAGAGTGATTCCTATCCATTGCATGCGGTGTCCGATGGTTGTTTAGATATTGTGTGATTTATTAGTAGATAGGAGGTTGTGTTTGAAAATGTTGATCCTTATTGGTAGGAGGAAAAAATAAAAATTTTATTTATTGGTTACGATAAAAAATTAGATAAAAGAAAGAGGTGTGTATTTACGTATCTCGTATAAAAAGTTAAAATTATCATTTAATTAGTTACGAGAAATTGAGAAAAATAAAGAGGGGTGTTTTAATGGACATGGTATAAAGTCTTGGAATAAGATAGCTGTTCAATGAGTTTTTCTACATAGAAGATTATACAAGTATTTTGTAAGGTGGAGAATAAAGTTTCTAATGAGCAGTGGATATATTTTTGAATTGGTTCTTAAACAGGAATAATTTCTTGTGAAAGTTTAACAACAATTGATATTCAGAAGAAGTTAGTAGGTGCGAAAGTAAAATTAGAAGTCTGCAAGTTTGGGTAAGAAGACAATATTGGAAAGAGTTCCAGTCGGAGCCGAGGTGGAGGTTAATAAAGTTCTGGACGGCGGGTAGGAGTCTTTTGGTCCTGGTTGGTAAGATCTATTGAAGAAAGAGGTTAGTGATTTATTTTTGTAGCGTCGAACAAGGTTGATGATACATTAAACTAAAGTTTTGACTATAATCGAGAAGATTCAGTTGTATTTGTCATATCTTTAATTAGTAATTTTAAAATTTGTAAAACCAGGGAACATTCGTGTAATGGGTTGTAAATTCAGACTTCATTTATAGTAATTATTGAATATTTATTATTTTGTTTTAAATTAAGCAGTTTCATCGTATGTTTCAAGTCCGTGATACAGCATATTTACCCTGAGAGTCTCTTATAGTCGTGGTATTGGATGTGAATTACCTTCATTAATTTTAATACGTTGTTTTATCTTGGAATTAAGTGGGTAAATCATCTCAGTTATTTCTTTCTTTGGTTGCTGAACGTATTAAGATGGGAGGTATCACAACAATATATATATATTGCTATATTACACCAGAGTAGTTTTAATTATTTGACCCACGTTCATGCACCAATAAATTGCTATAAAGCCCCAGTCGTTGAAGATGCCATAAAATTACAATGGTGAATAAAGCTTTCGCAGTGATAATAATTTTTTTATAAGTCAAATAAAGGATTTTTCCCTGTTTATACAAAATTATAAATCTTAAACAAAATTTTACTTTTAATAAACACCATAGACATTTAATCTCACCCGGTATAACATAAAATGTTGCTAGCTCCAAATTACAACAAGAATTATCTTCATGAATACCTACCTTGTTCATGAACCATAGTAGATTAATATCTCAGGGTACTGCATATACTTCTAAATACAGAGACATAAAAAAACAAACAACAGGTATTTATATGATTCAAATTCTAAATAAAGATATCAAAATAAGAAATTAACTATGCTCAATAAAATTTGTACTGATGCAGATTTTACATAAATTATACACATGTACTTTCTTTATTATTAAACAAAAAAAAAATAGCTTTCTTATAAGAATTACCTGAAAACAATTCTCCTCGATCCAACCCTGCGATGCGCGTAGGTATCCCACGCAGCTCCCAAATTGCAGACAGTTCCCTTTTACTTGTTGCGTCAGCCTCAGGTTAACGGTTGTTTCTTGTTAGTTGATGACTTACTTTATTTATTTTTGTTAAGTAGAGGTTCCCGAAGATACATAAAATGTCGCACAAGTAAGTGAATGTTCACAAACGAATTGCACAAATCTTAGTAAAGGTTAATATGCTTTGTTTTTGCTTATAGTGTTATTACATAACCTCATAAAGTACATCAAATCACGAAAATTCACCACTTGAAGATCCTTTTGTGTACTTTACCAGCAGAAAGAGGGCCCAAATGAAATTTGCCACAGTTTTTATTTTATAACTCCATATACGAGCAAAGATTAGGATCTGAAGCACAATATCTTCCTCGTAGAACACAATGAAGCACCTTTTATTTATAATGGTAATTAATTCTTTATTCCCAACACTTTTAAATTACAACTTTTTAAACAAAATTTTTCACGTCTGTTCTTGTTTACAAAATTTTTCAATCTCCTCGCATTTTGTTTTAAATTTAAACCAATAGTAATACATCTAAATTCTCAACTATTTTAAAACTGACCAATCACAAAAAAGTACATTAATGACAATTCTAAATTACAATATTAATTATATAAATAATTTTCTTATGGAAATTCAAAAGTTAAATCTAAGTACACAATTACATAGGTGATCATTTTTCCTACGTTTTGACATCTCACATGACATAATTTAGTTGTATAATAAGAAACCTCATATAATTACCTACTTAAATTTTTTTTATAATATTAATTTAACAATAAATAAACATTGGAATCATATTCCTCCACATTAATAAAGTTCCTTTAATTAGAATTTCAATTACTAAATGACCTTTCTATTGAAGTCGGTCCAAAATTATAACCTTAAACTTTACAAATTTAATAAATTTCAATTTCTATTTGAATTTCAAACAAATCTAGTTGCATAATACATTACAAAGCTTGCTTTAATATCAAATTAATCATAAGAACAATTATCGTTGCATTACAAACTCGTTTAAATATTCAAATTAACATTTTAACCTTGTTCAAATGATAACTTTATATGAATTTTAAAATTTACATAATAATTTCAGAATCTGCCTGTACCAATCTTATCAACGATACATAATACCTGTGTAACCATGACATACAAAAAGAAAAACTCCACCTGTACTAAGATGTCTCCATATATAGAAATAGCGATGCTTACATACCACAACGGAAATGAATAATCAAACAAATAACCTGCTGTAACTTCGATTCAACAACCCTTTATGTAGTAAAATTAGTATAATTAGTTTACAAACGTAATGTTTATGGTATTTATTAATTAAGGTGTCAGTAATATCATGGCAATATATATATATATATATATCAACAACCTGCCAGGACACCCCAACAACCTTATTGAACGGCTGTCCAACCAACCAGCTGGTACAAAGAGACTGAAGCGACTCTGACCAACTGATTTAAAACAGCAACCCAATCAAAACTGATATAACCCCAGGAGATTAGCGCTGGCTAAAGCTCCTCTCATGCCACAATACCATCATAACGTTTGCCTAATACTTAATATATTATTAAGAATAGATTGTAAACATGCAGTTAAAAAATGAACAGCAACTTAAAATTGGACTATTCTCTCTTTATATGGGTTTTGCTGAAAGGTAATTTTAATATATTTTTATCATTCATATACTAAAACATAAACAAAAATTATATTAAATGACGCGATAATTTTGCCAATCAGTGTAGTTTGATTTAAACAGCTACAGAAGTGAAGAAAAATTCTCATGTAGAATGGATTCATCATTGACGATAAATCTTAACGAAAAACGTATCCTCGACCTCCATCAGCTTAATTAGTATAGTATAACATAGTATTATTAGTATTATCTATTTATGTATTGTGCTATATACAACTCTATTTAACAAATTAAGCTTAAATAAATTAGTTAGATTTAATAGTTTTTTTCGTGAAAATCGAAACCAATTTATTAGAAGGCTAAATCGGATCCCGCCAAGTTTTCCTTCTGCCACTGATCGAATTTTTCAATCATTTCCGGTGTCATTTCAGACTTGTACCCTCCAACTTTGCCGCTTCTTATGAATTCGTTGTCTGCAACGTTCAAGTCGTACTTCTTAGCGTACATGTTGACCACCCCCCTCATGTTAAGTGCGGGATTTTTTCTCATGGACTCGAAACTCAAATATTTTGCAAGTTTTTCGACTTGTTCGTCAGTTATAGGTTTCTGCAGGAAATTCGCTACCTTCCTGATCACACCCGGTAGGTCGCTTTTCATTTCTGTGAATTTGAGGAAAAGAACGTTTTCGCGGTGCCTTTCCTGCCAGACACTCAATATGGATTTCCAGTATGGTCCAAAGAGACCTGTAAATGAAATTAAATCATCTATACAGCAAGAGGGAAAGGTTAGATTAAATGAACGTGAAATACCATTAACAAATGCACATACGTTCAACAAATATAATTTACTTCTTTTCTTTTAGTTGTTTAGTGAATAACTTATAGGAGAACACTAGAGTAGGTATAATATACAAGTAAATAGTATTGAATTTAACGCTAGAAAGCCGTGAAAAAATATGACACAATGACGAACACACAAATGCACGAAACATGAATTTATGCAATTTAAGTGAAGATAAATATAAACACAGGTCTTACACTAAGACATAGCGGTCAACACACAAAGAACGACGCTAAGCAATGCTATTTCCAGAATGAGCAAATATTGTAAACACTAATATAGCTAGGCGAATAATGGAATCAAGACTAGACAGAAAACAAGTATACACACTAGAAGTTAGACAAAACACAATGGCAATGCAAGAAAGTTACGGCTACCGTTGTAGATATTAGGTGAACAGTGGCAAATATACAAATTAATCCAAAAAATACATGAATACTGAAAGGAAATGGATGAAACCCTAAGTTGAGGCAAAGATAAACACAATAATAAATAGAATCGTAGAATCAATACCATTATTAAAACACTAGACAAGGATAGACGAAATCAAAGATGTGATGAAAACAGTGGTGAACATAAAAGTGAAAATAATTTAATGAGAAGGATTGATAACAAAGACATAAGTAGGTGGCTCAATAATAAAGACACCGAAAAATCAAGCAAAATAACGAGACGCGAATTGGACGAATAGAGGGACGCTAGACTAAACAACAAAGAGATGAAGGTAATCTTAAGATGGCTACAAGGACAGTTTGAACTGTCCATACAGGGAAAGGTAGGTACAATACAAGGATGAGAGCATCATACGTGTGAGCACTATACAAAAATGAGCATATAAATTGATAAATTACATACAGGTTTAGGTGTGTTTAATTAGTGTAGCGTTTTAGATTTCTATTAACACTGAAAATAAATACTCACTTCTTCCGGCCAAAAATATTTTGTACATATCTTCAAAGGTGCCCTTGAAACCCTCCATCAATCTGCAGTGATGATAGTAGGAAACAAAGGTATCATGAGGGTTTCGCAATATACTGATAATCTGAAATAATTCAACACAGGTGCTGTTAATTGTAAACATCTATAACATTTTTGAAAACACTTTTCAAAGCTCCTGCGTCATGAGATTACATTTGATTATCAGATAAAGTAACTCTATCTTACCCTTGGCTTTTTCGTTCCATTTTTGATTTGTTCGGGAAGGAGAGACCAATGCAGGTGTGACTTGAACACTCTGGGACTCTCGTGTTTCTCTATAAACTCCCAAGGATGGCAATCGAACCACAGGTGGCTGTTAACTACAGTAGTATCAAAATATACCGGGTACCTGCAAAAATGTTCCTCAATATCACAAATTTCACGGTATATCGTTTGCTTACTCGAATAATGGAACACGAACTACGACGTCGATTTCCGCCTTGTCGTAATCGAGATCGTTGGCTATCAACCAAACCATTTCTTGTAACCATGTCGTACCTATCAACAAAAACACATATAGGAAATTGAAGCTAACTAAAAGTAATTGTCTTAGACAATAACTTACAACACGCATTAATATAGATAAAGGACTCAATCCCAAGTTCAAAAACATTAAACTTGAAGATACAACAAAGATATTAATAAGCAAAAACAGTATTATTAATAATTTAAACAAGTTTAATAGTTTTTATTACTTAATGTGTATTTGAATAGCTTATTTAACGTAAAATATAAAATGATTTGTTGGAGTATTTACAAATTAAATCGTTCACACTGTAATAGCAAGTATATAGGATAAGCAATTGAAAATTCTTACGCCAGATGTAGAGGACATATACACTGCTATAAATATAAATATTTAGAAAAATCAAACTATCATAAATACTCGCCAGTATAAAACCACTTATTAACATCAAACCAATACGATATCAGTTTTTCATTCGTGCGAAGACAAGCATAAATTGGATGTACAGATTTTTTTCAAATATATAAGCTGCAAAAACGACATAATTCGCCGTTAGAGGAATTTTTGTAATACAAGACCAAGACCAAGGTCGGAACCAACATATTTACATGTATTGTAACAGAGAAGGACTACCTCAATCAGAAGTATGACATGTTCCTTCACACAGGAAAATTTTCTTAGGCAGCATAACTAAACTATGATTTTTAATGTGAAAATTTTCCCAAAGGTTATACCATACCTGTTTTAAGATGTCCAAGAATGAAAACGTCCTCGTTTCTAACATCAAACTTCCTGATCTTTTCTTCCCAGTCGATATACAGGGCGGGCAAAACAAACTTATCTTCACCAACTTCCACGAAGCCGGTGCTACGGACTGCAGAAGAAAAATGGGTGTTCAGGATGCGATCAGCTTCCGTGTCGTTTCCGATTTTATTTATGCTCACAGCCATCTTCGAATTTTCAAATCAGATGTTTGGTACTCTAAATGGAACACTGCAAAGGAAAGACTTCATTAATACGAAGCTTTATATAGTTTTACCAAATCTTATCTTGATTATTTTAAAGTACTCCGCAAATCCTCATTTATCGCTACAACGAATTATTCCAGGTTTTCTAGCATCCATTTAATATTGTTTTGGGTCGGATTTAGGAGCAGAATGGGGCTCAATGAGCAGCGAAGCGTGGTAGATGGTAGATGCAGTTTTTTTGGTAGTGATGTAAAACAGGGGATCTTGGGCTATAGCATATCTGACATGTTACCTGCTGTTGGTTTAAGGTCTTACCAGTAGGAATATGTTGAAATTTTAGCGAAATATCGCTTTTCAAGTACTATAACAATTAATAAATAAATCAGTACGGAACGTAGGTATTTAATTTAATTTATTATCACCACAGCAACAATACATCAAATATAAATCAAGGTTATCTGGGAATTCAATATATTTCGATACCGGATACTTAAATTGATTAATA
>JABXWE010056516.1:0-12759 GCA_014611495.1 Limonius californicus | reverse complement strand
AATTTTAATTTCTTTAAGGAAGTTTATGATGTTGTAAGGAAAAGTACAAAATATTCATCTAATTTAGTATTTATGTATTCAATTTCTGCATCTGAGAGCTAATCTGTAGTTGAAGTGCTCAAACACATATGTACTTAATAAAAAAAAACGCACCTTTGATTCATAATGCCATCAGTAAATATTTAAATATCTCGGTATCTTGTGATATGTATTTTGGGTTACCTAGTTTTGGTGGTAGGCTCGTAATTTCCTGTAAATCACTCGGTATATTCCTGTATTTAAATAATTTATTTCAAGATTTCTTCTTAAATATATCATCGATTAATCCAAATGGTATGTCTTATAACATTATTGTGGTTGCTTTCATTTTCTTGCTATTTTCCTGTAAATTTCGTTGTTTTAACTATCCAAATTAGATCTAATTAAACATTCCTGGAGCTGTTTTTAAATGCTTCTAATATTGTAGTATTTTCTTGAAAATTTCGTGCTAAACGCGTCGTTAGCGTAGCATTCTTGCTGTTATTTTTAAATAATTCTAAAATTTTATTATTTCTTGTGAAATTTGTCGTTTTAATTTAATTCAAAATTAATGAATGTAATATAACATTTTTATAGTTGCTTTTAGACATATCTAAATAAGTATTATTTTCTTGATATTTTCTCCTGAAATTCTTCGTTTAACCAATTGCAATTCAATCTAACCTTAATGTTATCTGAAATATTTTTAGTATTTTAATTATCTTGAAAATTTATTGTTGATAATGTAACATTCTTATTGTTATGTTTAAATGTTTCTAAATTCGTATTATTTTCTTATAGATAAACGTGTTATAAGTTAATCTAAATTTATTGTTGTTTTAGATATTTCTAAGTTTTTATTAATTTCTCGTTAGATTCGTTGGTTTAGCCTAATCTAAATTTATTGTAATATTCTCAGCCGAGTGAAAATGGGAGCAAATGGTGGGCGGATATAAAAAATGAAATCAAATGAATAAAAACGTAGAAATTCCAGTGAAACGTCTTAATTGTTTCATTTATATAATAATTAATTAAGGCTTACACAAAGGCGCACGCAAACGTAACTAAACTTTAGTTAACTGCTGAATGCATTAAACAATAAGCGCAGTAATTATTTTTTGGTCATAAGCATAATGTTGGGTTATTTGAATTGTTAGGTATCCAAATTTTTCTCATTACCGCGCTCAGGAATTCATTATCTACAAAATATAAACGGAAAAATAATATTTAATTATCTTAAGGCGCGTAATTATGAATAATTAGTGGCATAATAAAAATTATTACGTGTAGTTTCTGTGGTAAATTTTTCATTAGTGTGCCTTTATTATAATTGTGATGTGTAATTACGTACCAAAGACGTAAAAGAAGGCTGAACACTCGCACCGAACAAGCGTGAACCAAAATGTTTATAATTTCAGATTCTCTCTTATTAGAATGATAAAATTAATGCCGTTAAACAACTCGTTTCTCAACTTTACACTCTCAGGGGAAGTTTGTTTTTGCACTTCCGTATGTTGAAATTAATACCGATGAATATAAAATTCAAACCAACAATGTTATTATTAGCAGTAGAATTGAATCTAACTGAGGCTTGTTGTTTTGTTTAATTAAAGTACTGGGAAAAACTGCAACCGCCCTTGTTTAAAAAATTATAAAAAAAAATTATATCAACAAAAGCATATAATTAATAGTTATTTTTTGTAAACAAGCAATGTTTTCCGATGGCTTGGAGTGTACACGTGTGTCCTCTTTTAAATCCGGTTCCTAATTATGGTCAAATTGTGAACAGAGACAAATGGAAATTTAACATTCATTGACTTTAAATTGAAATCTAAAAACCGATACTTAAAAAAGTTAACTTGCACACCTGTAGATTGATTGTACGCTAGTTCGTGTTTTCTAATTAATTATTAAATGCAGTTAAAAGATATTGTGCAAAAATAGAAAATATTTAATTGAATGGTAAATATTGTCTCCCTAATTAAATTTTACCCCATTTACAGTTTCGAACGCTCTGTATACTGGTATTGATTGACCACACAAGAAATTATTTTTTTTTGGAACGAGTTTTTAATGCTTGCTACTTAAACATTGTTTTTATGGAAGTACATTTTAATTTGCATTTTACAGCGATGAGATCTTATAGTAAATATGAGGGAATTCCGAGAGCTAGATAGCATTGTTTTTATCTATTAACGTTAAGTGCATGAGTCAGGTCGGCTTGTACATATTTTTAACGACATTCATCCTGTTGGGTCAGGGACGTATTGGGTCATTCGATTAGGTGAAAGAAATACTCATTAGGTCAGGTAATTTCCTGTACCTATCGTATGAATTTTTTGCTGCTAAGGCTTAGCACCTATGTTAAAGGATAGTAAACCAAACGGCGGGAAAATTACCCATTGGGTTAGCTCACCTATGCCATAGCATTTTTGCCATAGTCAATTGGATTTACACAACAGTTTAGAGGGTGGTCAATTGAATTTGTTTGTAACGTAATCCATTCTGGGGTGGACTAGGACGAATGTTCCAATGTCATAAATACTAAATCGTCATTTTATGACAGTTTTTAATAATGTTAGCAACAATAATTTATTTAATAAAAAATAATATATAAAAAAGAAAAGTGTATTTAAACAAAATAAATACATTGTCAAAAACGAGATTCTGTGAGATGAGATTCCATTTGTTACATTAGCAAAACATTAGACTTGGATTTTTGATGTTAAATTGTTTACATTAACTTTTTGTATTTTTCAATAGTATTAACGAGCATAAATTATTTAAATCCTTATTGTTTAAGTTCTAAATTGTACAAAAAAATTAATGCGTTCCAATAAAAAAAGTTAGAATTACTTTTAAGGAGCACCCTGTAGCAGCATACAGTTACCGCTTCTTCTATCATTGTTTGATGAGATTACGGAAGACATTATAGAAATGCAATAAATTGCCTTTGTTAAATTTTAGTTTCCGTTTTTCATTGTAATGTAGGTATTTTTAGACAGATATACTTGTATTTTTCAATAGTATACCGAGCATAAATATTTAAATCCTCATTGTTTAAGTCCTAAATTGTTCAGGAATCACAAAGTACAAAAAATTCATGCGTTCCATTAAAAAAATGTGGTCATACATACTTTTAAGGAGCACCCTGTAGCAGCATACAGTTACCGCTTTTTCTATCAGTTTTTGATAAGATTCTTTCGACAGACATTCCTTTCTTTGAATTCTATGTTCAATTTTTCGTTTTAATGTAGGAATTTTTGGATGTTTACTTGTATTTTTCAATAGTATAACGAGCATAATAATTTAAATCTTCATTGTTTAAGTCCTAAATTATTCGGAAATCACAAAGTACAAAAAAATACGTTCCATTAAAAAAATTTGGTCAGACATACTTTTAAGGAACACCCTGTAGCAGCATACAGTTACCGCTTTTTCTATCAGTTTTTGATAAGATTCTTTCGACAGACATTCCTTTCTTTGAATTTTATGTTCAATTTTTCGTTTTAATGTAGTAATTTTTTGATATTTACTTGTAGTTTTCAATAGTATAACGAACATAACGTATTTAGATCTTTATTTTTTTAAATGTTACATAGATTGGTAACCAAAAAGTATTATACTATACACCGTTTTCCATTAAAAAAATATGTATGGTCTGACACCCTTTTAAGGAGCACCCTGTAGCAGCTGACAATTGCCACATTTTCTAACAAATTTTTATAAAATTCTTTCGGGAGACATTAATAGAATTTCAATACATTTTTGAATATACAGGGTGGTTCTAAACATGGCGAAAAACTTGAACCACATATAGCTGAGGTTATTTAACACCTAAATTACCTAGTAAGTGGTGCTCCAAAGTTTTTTTTTTTACACCAAGTCACTAAATTGTAAAGAATTGTTTTATTTTTTCTCCGAGTTTCATAAACTTTATTGTTTCAGAAAGCTTAATTGTCAGTCTGTACAATTAAGTGTGAAAAGTGGATGAAAAATAACCAGAAGTGTCAAATTTGATTTAAAAATTGGTAAATTGGGTTTTACCTTGAAAACGAGATCGTTAACCTGATTTTTTTGCGGATTATAAACTAGTATTCTGTTTTCCAAAAAAAGGTCTTTACAATTTGGTGTTTAAAGAGTTATCTAACCGAGTTTCCAATAGAAATGACAATTTAAATACATATTCCAAATTTACAAATGTTTACACCAAAATGTTCACTTCAGGTCAGATTTCATTCTGTACATTTTTTTTTAAGCTTGGACTATTAGCTTTCCAAAACAATTAAGTTTATCAAAATTGTGGAGTAACCAAAAACGTTATTTACATTTTAGTGAATTGATGTAAAAAAACTGGAACGCCATATCTCCGTAACGGCTACAAATTTTAAAAAACTTACTAGGTAATTTAGGTGTTAAATAATCTCAGCTAAAAGTGGTAAAATTTTTTCACATGTTTTTAGAATCACTTTGTATGTATAGGTACTTGTATTTTTTTTATAACATAACGGGAAATGTACGTTTAGAATTTTATTATAGTATTCCTTTATTGATCGGGAATCGGAAACCGTCAAAATATACAATGTGTTACATTTAAAAAAATACAAGTTTCGCCTGGCACATGTTTAAGGAGCTCCCGGTAGAGTCATATATATTTTTTAAATATGCGGTTTACAGCTGCGGCATTTTCTCTCTAATTTTGATATTCGTTAGAACATTTATTTTCATTCGATAAATTTCCTTGGCTGAATTTTATCAGTTTTTCATTGCAATACCGATGTTTTTGAATATACAGGTTGTTTTTAAATCTAATGCGAGATTGTTTGGTGGGTTAGTATTAGCTGTAAAACAAAGATTTTTAGTTAAAGTAATTTAGTTTTAGATAGCTAGTACTTTCCCCAAACACAACAAAATGACTTGTTTAAGCCTAAGAAATGTTATCTTATTTTTTTCGAACAACCTCTATTAATAAAAGCTTTTTATTACAACTGTTAGCCGAAAATAAACAATTACCGCAGTTTTAAAATATCAAAACACTTTTACTGTAGTTATATTTAAAATGCAAATACTTCGCCACGATTTCGTCTAAAAATACAGGGTGTTTCATTAAAAAAATAAGATAAACTCTCTTTCGTTTAAACTGAAAGTCTTGTTCTATACGACCCTCATACTTGATGCCTTATATTGCATAATTTCTTCTATAATTGATAATAACTGACCAAATCAACTCGCGCTGAAATTAAAAACAACTTGTATAGTGTATGTTTCAATAACGTAAGAGATCGCATGCGGCTCGCCGGCTTCGTGCTGGTATAGATAAATCACAGTAAATAAGTTTCCTTTAAGTATAACTTGAATTTTTTTTTTACTTTTTAATCGAAACTTTAAATCGCTCTCATAAAAAAGCATAAACGAAACACTGCACTTTCGAACGAAACGCAAATAAAGTGAAAGTACGATATCAACAACAATCCTTTTCTTGCAGAAAATTAGAAGTGAAGAAGAAGAAGAAGCATGAAAACGAGAAAAACTTGACGTTAATCGAAGGAATTGTAAAAATTTTGCGAAATCTAAGTAATATCAAAGTGTGTAAAAAATAACTCGAAACGAAACTCGGTAATAGGTACGTCCATCGAAAACTCCTCCAAATTCGCGACAAACTCCTGTAACCTCAGAAACCAATGCGTAAGAAACACGTGAGAAGAAACGCAGCGAAAACGAGACGCATTTGATTAAAGCCCAGAGGAAACCCATAGGCGTAGAATTAACAGTGTAAACATTGGCGTAGAGATTGCCCCCTCGCTTTGCCCAATGGGGGGCGAAACCTCCCCGGAGCAGCAATACTCGCTGCGATGGAATGACTTCCACGCCTCGATTTTGTCTTCCTTTCGACACCTTCGAGACGAGGAAGATTTCGTGGATGTCACCCTGGCTTGTGATGGTTGTTCTTTTACCGCCCACAAAGTCGTCTTGTCGGCGTGCAGTCCTTATTTTAGAAGACTCCTTAAAGCTAATCCTTGCCAACACCCCATCGTTATACTTAGAGACGTTCAACAAAAAGATATGGAAAGTTTATTAAGGTAAGTCTCTATTTTATTTTTCTAAACCCGAACAAGTCCTGTTAGGGCAATGGTTAAAAATGTAAGTAGCCTTTTGTTCCTTAAACGTTTAAGCTGAAACTTGTCAAAAATTTCTAAACATTCCCTTGGTGGCATGGGGATTAAAAGCAGTAAACGGGGAGGTATTGCAGGGCCGTACTTGAACTCATTTATTAGACACACGTGGTAGTATGAAAGGTTGGAATTATTTTAGGCGATGATTAATGTAAGCTTTACTGTTTTAGTGGTATTAGGTGACATACAAGTAGGACCTTGAATTGCATCAGATAAATCTGCATTTAAATAATTTTTAACACCTGGTAGATTAAGTAGAGGTATAACTAACAAAACTGCAATCGCAATCAAAAGGAAAATTCTTCATTCGTAAAAAATTGCACGTAAAAGTTGTACGAATAACAGGAAGCGCAATCTGGAATATAGATAATCCTTTTGTTTCCGTTGGTACCTCGTCAGGCCTAGGCTTAACTTCGTTATTATTTGAAATTCATGAAGAGGAAACAATTATAAAATTAAATAAAAATATGCTTCCAGCCGCATGCATCACCTTGTATTAGCATTAACAGACGTCAGCGGACGTCATTTAAAAAGTAAACTAGAAAAATTAGAGTGTTAAGTGAAGGTGCTCACTATAATATTACTAATCTTCTTATTACGCTTGTTAAAATTAATTCAAATGAAAATTATTTTAATTCGGTATGTAAAAATCAAAATGTTACCGTTGAAACATTAAGTATTGCACACTTTAATGTTTTTCTTCAGAAAATCGAAATCTAAAAACTGTAATCTCAACGCGAATCTCTCGAGGATTTAATGTTGTGTAGCAAAACAGAGCTTACATCAAGCAACAAACGTTTACGAACCCAAAATGTTTATAAAAGACAGATATATGGAAAAATTATTTGTAATAGCGGCCTTTAATATTTAATGTTTTTTCGTAAATACCGTAGAATCAGAATACGATTGCAGTTTGTTTTGCTGAAATTTTTAAAATAACATCAAAACAGGAAGCTGATCCATTAACTCCGCAGAACTGAAGCACCTGAAAACCCGAGTAAAATGTTTTAAGGAAATTGTGGAATTTTAATGAAGGCCAGGAACGAGAACTGCAAGGCTTAACAAAATTTAATGAATTAACAAATTCGGCTTCAACTTCCAGAAAAGAAATGTGCAAACGATTGAAGGGGAGAAGTGCCTGTTGTGGGATAGAAATACGTTCGTGGGCCTTGAATTTGTAATTATCAAAATTTCATTATTGGGGTAATTTGTTTAATTTTCAACTTGCGCTGTAACAAAATTGGAGCGCATTCGATACGTTAATTAAATTTATATTTCTCGCATTATTCACGCTTTTCATCCTGATTCGGAATTCGCTCGGATATTTTTAGATATCAACGATGTAGGTCTCTAAGATGCGTATCAAAATTAACAGTTCTGATATCGCCGGACCCAAATTACTATTTGGAAATCAAACCAAGACAGGTGTCATATTCAGAACAGAGAGCAACTTGTTTGCGTTTATTAATTCGAGCAAAAAAGGTTAACGTACCGTTGTGGTATTCCCTAATAAGTTTTCTATACGGCGTTGATATGCTTTCAATACACATCGATTAATCGCATTTTTTTTCTTTCCCAGGTTTATGTATAATGGAGAAGTTCACATAGGTCAAGAACAGTTAACGGATTTTTTAAAGACTGCTCAAATGTTACAAGTCAGAGGCTTGGCGGATGTTCCTGCAGGTTCCGCTGGACAAAGGCACACCACCACTGACGAAAAGATCTCACCAGTAAGTAATATAATTGAATAATTGTTAAATTTTTTGCACAAATTAATTAAGGTACGCCTAATACTGTTATATCCCCTCAAAATCGATCATTTCCATAATCCCCTCCCATATACAGGGTTATTGACGTAAGATAATCAGCTCACGTATCTGTTTTTATGCAACCCATTTTAAAAGTCTTCCTCAGTGACATATGTAAGTTTCTTAAAGTATTGGTAATTGTATGTGCGTAAATGTCAATACGAATTAAAATATACATCGATGAGAGAATAGATAGGCGTTTAATTTGTATTGTGAATGTAAATTAAAAGCATATCTATTATCTTCTCGTTGTTCTATGTTTTAATTCCTCTAAAATTTAAATCAAAAAAACCCGAGGGAATTGTTTAGAAACTTGAGATTTCGTTTGTAGAAGGCCTAGAATTTTTGAAACTGCCTTAAAGATAGACAACAAGTTACACGACCCTCTAAGCAATTTTTTATCAATATCGTCTACTTCCAAGTGTACCGTTATCCAGTTTAAAGAGGTACTTATAGAACAAGGCTTTACTAGCTACTTGTAACTCGGCTTAAAGCGATGGCCGCATTTAAATATATATATATATATATATAGATCTTTATATCTATCTTGAACCAATTGTACTTTCGTACCATCCTGCTCCACTTGTAAAACAAACAGTTATAGCTTTGCTTGCCGCGTATATCTGTCTATTGTCATCCCTGTTTCTTAGTTTTGAAAAATATACTTTAAAAAGGCAGAAAACTAAATTGTACTTTTATACAAAAGAAATGATACATTTCTGAACCAATGGATTTGTACTTTCCTGAACCATATTTATATACATTTTTGATAAACACCATGCAGTCCTGATCCACATTATTTTTCGGGACGCATGCCTACTATACGCTATGCCATAAATGATGATACTTAAATCACCCTCATCAACTCCTTCACTTCTTTTTTAAGTTCATTGTGAATAGTGGAATTTATTTAAAGTTAATGATAAAGTATTAATCTGAAAGGTTACCAATCAGGGGAGGTTCTTAAATTGTTCTAAATTGTGATGATTTTTATTTAGCCTCTTTTTTCTTTGTCGGGAGCTTTTCTCTTCCAATAGCAACTCCTAGGGAACGGAAAGACGAGATATCCCTTATTATGATTTCTTGCCACTTGCTCATAAATGCCGATGTCTATGAAAGTCTGCGTTCTTTCTCCAAATAATTCCGAATAATAATCGTCAAATCTTTTCGTTAACAATATTGTTGTAGAGCTGCTTTGCTTTTAACATTCTCTGAAATATGTTTAAAATTATTTCCTTCCTCTATTATTAAACCTTCGATCTTTTTCCTCGGCAGGTTGGGAATTGCCTTTTACATCTATCTCTTCCACTTTTCCGGAGTTGGTGGAGTGTCTTAGATAAACTGTTCAAAGAAATCTTGATTATCTACCTCCTGAGTCAGTTGAATATCAATTTCATCTATTTTTTCTTGAAAATTTCAGCACCATTTCCCATTATCAGTAACAGGATCCTCGATATTTTGGCAGTTTGATAGATATTATTGGACATCCTGTAGAAATTACAATCTGTTTTGAGCGTATGGCCCTTAAACATGCATGATTTGCATCAGCATTATTATTGTCTTTTGGTTTATAATACAGTTGTCAAAAAAAGAGGCTCCTCTTTGTCCTTCCCCTTTGTACCACCTTGAACCAAAACTTAAACTGCCCAGGATGATTAAATATAAAATTTTGTAATACCTTTGTTCACATCGTCGCGTTGCTCATTGGTGTTCGGTTTTTGAAGTAAGTCAACAGAAGCCAATTCACAATCATATTTTTCAGAATTATGATTGTATTGTACCATCCCATTGACTTCATCGATTATCATCTTAAAATGATGTAGCAGTAATGTATCAATAAATAGTTTTATATTACAGTATCGTTATCAACAAATTTCAAAAATTTTGCCATTCGTCTAAAATCCTGTCGAAGAAAGCCAAGATTCCTTTTGCGTCGTCAATCCTTTTTATATGAGTCTTCTATTGGGGAAATTTCACCTTTTCCTGAAGTTTGAATGCTAAATTATTGCTTCATTTGGATCCTTTACAGACAGTATGAATCTATAGTATGAGCTGTAAGGCAGACAGAAAATGTCTGGAAGTTGCTGACAAACAGGAGAAAGCAAATTAACCAGTACCGACAAACAAACACTATATCCCCTTAAAAAGGTCTGCCTCAAGGATTCTGGGGGAGGCAAAAATTCGCAAAGAATATTAATATCTGAAAATAAACCAAAGACGAAACTTTACATTGCCAATACAACATCCGAACAATGATGTCGAGCGAACGTCTAGAAGAACTAGAAGAAGAATTATCACATATAAAATGGAGCATCCTAGGTCTAAGTGAGACAAGACTGCCCGAAGAAAAATGCACTATATTAAAGACCGGACATATTCTCTATCAAAACAATAAATAAATAGACACACACATAGGCGGAATAGCCATTATGATACATAAAGATATAAAACATTTAGTCACTAAAATGAAAGCAATATCAGCAAGAGTAATATATACAGTTATGGAAATATCACAACGATACAGCTTACAGATCATTCAGGTGCATGCCCCAACGAGCGCTTCTCCCGATGAAGAAATAGAGGAGTTATATGAAGATATTTCGCATGCGCAAAAAACAGAAAAAACACACTACAAAATCATTATGGGCGATTTTAACGCCAAGGTGGGAATACCCAAAAATAACAAGAGTCCATACATAGGAAATTTCGGACTCGGCTCTATAAATGAACGCGGGGAAAGGCTAATAAATTATCTAAATAGTGAGAAAATACACTGCATGAATACCTTCTTCCAAAAATTAGCAAAAAGACGATGGACGTGGAAAAGTCCGAATTCAACAGTGAAAAATGAAATTGATTATATAATGACAAACCAAAAACACATTGTGAAAGATGTATCGGTCCTAAATCACTTTGACACTGGCAGTGATCACAGATTACTGAGCGCCAAAGTAGAAATAAACACCAAATGGAACGAAGGAAACTAATAAAAAGACAACTTTTCCCCACCACAGAAATAATACAACAGAACGCACAGAAATACCAACATGAACTAAGTAAAAGATTATTTGACAAAGAAACGCTTGAAACAATGGATATTAATCAACTAGAAGCGAAAATAAGAACTGACATAAGTACAGTAAATAAGAAGATATGTATTGTAACTAGAAGTCCAAATACAAAAATAAAAAAAGAAACAAAAGAACTTGTGACAGAACGAAGGAAGCTGAGTAAAGGAACACCAGAATATAAAGAACTGAACAATACTATAAAGAAACAAATTAGACAAGACGTAAGAGATTACAATACAAAAATGGTGAAAACAGTAATAGAAAATAGTAAAAATATGAAGATTCTTAGAACAGCTAATAAAAATGGGAGACCAAGAATACACCAACTAAAAGACTCAGGAGGTAACATCCATAACGACAAACAAAAAATAGAGGAAATTGTTGAAGAGTTCTATGGTACACTATACAAACAAGGAAACCCAGAACCCCCTAATACCAACTCTGAAACTATTATGAATGCGGTTCAGAAGAAATACCCGAAATCACGAATGAAGAAGTAAAATTAGCGTTATCTCAAATGAAAAACGGTAGAGCCCCGAGGGAAGACCCGAACCGATAAATACACCAGGGGTAATACTCTCATACACAATACACCAGAGCTCTCCTATGAGCAATGGGGAACATACATACACAACAAATATATGTAGCTATATAAGACGCAAATAACGCACAGTGTGAAGAACCAGTATGGTTTATAATATTTCAAAATATGATTAAATGTTAGATAACAGTGGATGATATATAATATTATACACGGTATATTAATCTATCTGGCCGAAATATATATGTACTATTCTAATACATACGTTATACTCTAGCCCCATCATATATGTCTCTATCTATATATTTTTGGTCAATAGTTTTACAAAATATTTAGTGTTATAGAAATATATAATCAAACAAATTAATCTCAGCTACGCAACCAGAAACTCACCCAGCTCCTCAGCCGAAACGAGAAACAAGGTGCAGATAGCTTTATCGTACAGATCATAATTAAATATTGGCACCTTTTTAAGTGCATATTCTCTTATCGGTAAACAAAATACATAAACCACACAATCAACCCTTCGAAGTCACTCTAATAATAGATACAAATATGCTCAAATGAAAAAAGTTTAATAATAAT
The DNA here is from genome assembly GCA_014611495.1 of Limonius californicus. Classification (NCBI taxonomy): domain Eukaryota; kingdom Metazoa; phylum Arthropoda; class Insecta; order Coleoptera; family Elateridae; genus Limonius; species Limonius californicus. The sequence continues at coordinate 563 of JABXWE010056516.1, read as the reverse complement.
CAAAAGGCACGTAAATCTTTCTTTAGAGATCTTACAAATTACTGGCGCGCACTCGAGGAGCGTTTATAATAAACACGTGTACTGTGCCACAAACTATTATAAAAAACAAACCGCGGCATATTACACGTATAACTAGAAATATCACTCCGTGTATTGCTGTGAGTCTATCTATCAAGTGAAGCCCAATAGATAATAACTCTGCGAAAGAGGAAATAAATAGTAATAACTCAAGATATAGAAACCTACTCCAAAATATATACGAGCATGCAACACTTGTAGTAAAAATTACAGATGATTTAAAAACAGATAAAATACCGTTAAAAAAAGGAGTTAGGCAGGGAGACACCATATCTCCGAAATTGTTTACTCTGGGTCTGGAAGACGTTTTTAAAGAAATGAACTGGAATGAAAAGGGAATTAAAATTGACGGTCGATATTTAAGCCACCTCCGTTTTGCGGATGACATTGTCCTATTTAGTCAAAATATAAATGAATTACAAAATATGCTAGAAGAACTCGAAGCAAAATCAGCTGAAATTGGGCTACAAATGAACCTTAGAAAA
>JABXWE010056515.1:0-10415 GCA_014611495.1 Limonius californicus | reverse complement strand
TCATCACTGTATTAGCAGAAAGTTGCATAGATTTTATAGCTGAAACTATCTCGTCTTTATTTCTAAAGTTGGCAAATAACGAATCAGCAGCTTCTAAAAACGCCTGTTTTATCATTTCCCCGTCTTCATAAGGTTTCTTTTTTTGTGCAATTATCTGGGACACACGGTACGATGCTTCAGTTGCAGCCTTATTTTTGTCGACTGTTCTTAAAAATATTGATTGTTGTCCAATTAACTGTTTTTTTAACTGTTTCAGTTTCTCCTTTCTGGCGGCAGAATGTAGTGGGAATGATTTTTCAAAATTAGAATGTACAGTTTTATGATGTCTCTCAATATTTCCTTTTTTAGCAACGGAGACCGAAGTATTACATAACAAACACACATTTTTATCTTTAACTTCTGTAAAAAAGTATTGTTCTTCCCATTCCGAATGAAAGTGGTATGTCTTTACCTTCTTACAACTGCTTGCCATAATATTATTTTTGTTGTTCTCTACTAACCCAACCGCTGGACGTTGGTTACGCGTTCAGTTTTAAACTAAGCGCAATGTCGCCGCGCCGTGCGTATTTATCCCGTTCAAAGCAATCCAGATCGTTCTCGAACACTAACGCGCTGGTCCGGCTGGTCGGTTCTAGCCGATTCTAGCTTGATGGCGTCAGCGGCAGATCGCTCACCGCAACGTTGCCGCTGTTTATGTTTAATATTATGACAATTAGATTTTTTTGTGGAATTTTCGGAAGCTTCTCTGATTTTTGCAGTTTGTATTTTTTAAATTAAAATCGTTGTGAGAGCTACCAGAATTGCCTCCGCGAGCTACCGGTAGCTCGCGATCGACAGGTTGGCGACCACTGCTCTACAGGATGTAGAATAATTTAGGAAAATTAGTCAGCGTGAATGATGACACACAACTAATATTTATATTTATTAAAAACTATGTGGACCTGCATAATCAAAACTTATACGAATATCGAAAATTTTCGCAAAAGTATATTTTGTAGCTCTTCTCGACTCAAATTTTTCAATAACTTGAAGAAAATCAACGTCCTTAACTAATCATTGTTGATGCACAAAATTGGTAGATGATTAAGTCGCTTTTGACTAGCTGCGCTTCTTTGCATGTATTCAATGAATTTGCCGATTTGATGAACGATCTTTCAGCTGAAGAAACCATAATTGGTAACTGTACAAAACAGTTTAATGGGGAGGCAGATATTGGCAAATATACCATGCAGTTTGTTGTCATAAATTGCGTTTAGAAGTTTAATCGGGCTTCTTTCAGTGCCGAAAAATGTCTTGTGAAAACTACTAAGCTACAGAATTTCTTATAGTCGTAAGTCTTCTGATAGATTTTTTCATATGTATTTACAAGTTCTGTCGCATTTGCGGTAAGTTGACTGTCGTTGACACTCAAACATTTTGAACTTTCAGAAAGCAGAGCCTCTGAATTCTGGAAGTTCAAAGTGGGTGAGGCTAAATCACATATGGTATCTGCTGTTTCAGATCTTGTCTTTAAATTATTGATAATATAAACCAAAATTAGGTAAATTACGGAAATTCTTAAATCTTGTTCACGTTCCATAGAAGTTTTTAGAATTTCAGGAAACTGAGATTGTACTCCTATTGTTTCAGCTACCAGTTTTGCATCTTCAACAACACTTTCAATGAGTCATGAAAGTCAGTGGTTCCCGCACTTTCCTAAAGTGCGACCCCTCTCCTTGTAGTACTACATTTCATTCATCTATTACCAAGTGGCGCAATTTACTTATTTGTTCTGCATGTTTCCGGAAATTTCTATTACATTCGACAGTGTGTTAGAAGGCACTGAAATAATCTGGAAAATCCATTTTGCTTTATATAAACAGCAGGCCGCGATGAGATTATCATAATCTGAACATTGTGTGCTGTACTGCTGACTGTGTGTTGAGTGCAATAAATCTATAACAAATATTTAACATAAATACGAGCTGTACTCGTTTTTTTAATGGAAACATTTTTAAGGCGGTCATTAGAACTTTCCATATATGACAGTGACAATATTAAAAAGAAGAATAGATTGTACAGCGACGGATATCTCAAATATGGTTTTACAGTTATTTCCCAGAAATCCCAGTACCTACTTTGTCGAAGCTATTGCCACAGTTAAATACCAAACACACAGACAAAAAAGAAAAGCTTGAGGAATTCTTTGCAAGAAAGCTAAACTCCCTCCACAAGCAGGCAATTACTTCTACATCAGCAACTACTACCAATGAAAAAGCACTTCTATCAAGTTATCGAGTTGTATTTCGCTGTATTTTTGGAAAATGTAAATTCCATCAAGGGAAAAACATTGCAGACTCGTTTCTTACGAAAAATATGTGAGCATATGGGTTACTTATACGCAAATCTTCTCCATCACATCGAAGTAAGACGGCTTTCGAGGAGTAATGTCTTGAAAATAGTTTTCCAGTTGAAAGCGGAACTTTTGATGTACCTGCAAGATAAGAAACCGGAATATAATCACATATTCTTCTTAGGCTGGCTTTCCTTGCTGATATTATCGAACACTTTGAATAGGAGTTTGCATGGCTACTGACAAAATTAACAGATTTATTCAATAAACTTGATTTCTGGTCGACTTCAATTGGAAAAATGAAGGTTGATTCATTTCAGTGCGTTCAAGAACTCATGGAAGACTTAGTTAAGGATAATAATATGATAAATTCTGAACACGTGTTTGCAGATATGCAAGTTGGTTTGCACAATTTAAAACAACAGCTCATTAACTATTTTCCTAAAGAAATTCAAAACATTTATGACAATCACAGACGGACACCGAATCCGTTTTTAGACAATTCTGTTGAACAAGCTGAAATTTCGACAAATATGAAAGGAAAACTTATTGAAATATCATGTAATGGAATGTTGAAACTAGACTTATTTTCCCAGAGCGTAGATCCATTTTGGACCAAAAGAATACAAGAATACCCCAAGCTTGCGGACAAAGCTATAGTGTTTGGTGCTATCTGCTACATCATTGTATTTGTGCGAATTAAGTTTCTCGTCTATGACTGCCATCAAAACAAAAGTAAGAAATCGCCCCAAACTTGAAAACGATATTATTGTGTGTATATCGAATAGGTACAGAGCCCAGATTTGAAAAGTTAGTTTCTTAAAACAGGCTCATTAATGTTCTTACTTTCCAACTTGTTTTTATGTTTACAGTTATTTATGTCTAAGTTCTTGCATTTATTGAAAAATTTAGGTTTGATTTATTTTTGTTTACTTTATGAAGGGCAGAAATAGATCTCTTGGAAAGGCATTTTGTTCTATTTTGGAAATCCTGCGCAATCCTCCTAACCGTACATTCCACACTTTGGGAACCACTGACGTAAATGCTGCATATTTTGCACTAAGTCACACGGTCTTGAAATCAAGTGATATTTTTTTATATTGTTATAACAATGTTCTTGTTGCCAATACCTACCAACCTGTTGTGCCAAAACTCTGTCATTGGCAGAACTGTATAAGATCTGAAATATTTTTACGGGCTTTTAGTTGCCTTCCGTACTAAAGGAACAATTGATTCTCTTTTTAAATGTATCAAAAGTTGGTATGATGAGAGGATAATGCAATATGCAGAATAAAATAATTAATTTCAGTTGGATGGACAGAACAATACTCAATATTTTACAAAGTTGCTTTTGGTCTTCTGTTAATATCATTTAGTCGGCTGACTTACTACGCCCCCCCACCCCATTCATTTTTCTCAATTCTTTCCAGCGTTTTTCTTTCGCTAGTAGGTGTGTATTTGTAGAAATACACACCTACTACCTAGCGAAAGAAAAATATCATTTAAAAAATGCGTGAACCAATTCGCGTAAACTTTCCCATGCTCCCACATTGTGGAATATACTTCCTAATTACAATTCGGTTAGTAGAACTTTACGGAAGTACTTATATAACAATGGATTCCAAATCACACAATATCACATACTTGTAATAAAATAATAATATAAACTTGGTATAAGCTTTCTCAGCAAAATTATGGTAACTAATTAGATATTTTTCCTGTCGAATGGAAATAAATAGACGATTAGCAAAATAATACAAACTAAGGTTAAATACTATTAGTAATTCAAAAATAGAACGTCTAAGTTTGTATTTCAGTGATACCATTTAAGCGGTTAATAATTTGAGAGGTTTCTAAAGTGCGTAAAAATAAGCTATAATTATAACGTTATCTACACAAGATTTAAATACGGTGTAACAATTATCGAAAAAATCGTAAGAATTGATAATAAAAAATTGCCAAAGTTATTGCAAAAACATGATAAGAGCAACCAACGCTTATGATACATAGGATGGTTAATTTTCTATTAGCCAGCCTACGAAAAATACAAGGGAAACACTTTCGTAGTTCCACTTTATAACATAGCGACAATAATAATCTTTCATATCCTACTGCTTTTGGGAAAAATGTCCAACTTTGGTTTTTCAAATAAAACATCCTGTATATTTTTTTGTCTACCGACTCTACCTTAACTTCTCTTTTCATTAATACAGTAAGTCAGTATTTGAATGCCAATACAACAAGAAAAGTGAAGTAAGAAAATCACATAAGAGTTGGCCATAGTCGTTTCTTATTTGGTTTATGAATAATAGAAGATTAACAAGTTTAACTAAAAGCTTTACAGTTCAACAAAAGTTCAAAGTACTCACCATGATATTCCCAACGTTTATGGACCCTCACAATTATTTCTTCTACCATTCTGTAACATTTCCGCTGTAATCGATAGGTGATCTAGCAGGCCACAGAACTTCTCTTTTATTACCAATTCAGTTGTCAGAAAATTCATGATTTACAAAATTTTTATATAACCCATAAAAATAAATTCACTTGAATATAATCCAAAGATCGTGTTATCTACGCAAAATAGTTGCCTTGCTCTAATAATATAAATGTATTGTGCAAATTTTCATAATTAACCACGTTCGTATTTCTGCTAAATACTATGTTGGAACACCATCATGCTGGCACCAAGCCATATTATTTACCCTTCGATTTACTTCGTGGGTGTGGTCTTAAAATACATTCCGCAAAAACAGGAGGAAGTTGTAAACAAGGCCAAAAAATAATTTCCCCTAAATCCTAAACCATACACCTACACTAAAATCAAGTTACGCCAGTCATTGGGGATCAAAAATAGGGCTTACCTGGAAATAAGTCCGGAAGTTTTGAAACTTTGCAGGTTTGTAGGTTTGGATGTCCAGAACTAAAATTCACAAAATGCACAATCCGAGACATGCCGCCGGAGCCGCCATCTTGTCAAGATGGCGCCCAAAAATAGTTTTTTTCATTTATCTCCAAAACTGTTCGTTTTTCGAAAAAATATGTTGACAGCAAAATTGAAGAGGAAGAAATTTCCTACAAGAAATGTTCTTAGCATATTTTTGCTAAAGTGAGCCGTTTAGGCTCAAGAACTGATTGAATGACAACATATTCTGTTAATTTCTAGAAACTGCCCCTAACTATCTCCATATATGCGTATAATTTTATCTTTTATAATAAAACGGGCTATTCAATTGGTTTCTCGTTATATTTATAGCTTGGTGACTAACCGGCACATTCTGGATGCAATATTTTAAAATGGTGACTCTAGTGAAGCAGTTTATAGAAGCAGAAAGGATGGGTAACTGGCAACTCCACCTAGAAACTGTTCAGAAAATGCTCCCATACTTTCTTGCAAGCGGCCGCCATAATTATGCAAAATCCTGTCATTTATATTTACATGATATGTTATTCCTACAGGACAAAATGCCACCTGATGAATACCAACAATTCACAAGCGACGGCTTTTTCACAATCAGACGCAGCAACAAATTTCGGTCAGGTATTTGGAGTGACATGACCATAGAACAGACCCTAATGCGAATGATGAAATCCGTTGGTGGTCTCACTCATGGGCGAGGGATAACGGATAGCGTTTTAACAAAGTGGACTCTCTCTGGGAATGGTGTATATGCACAACATATGTGATGAAATTGAAAAGTTTTGTGGCGTTTATTTTGAATGTTCAGAACAACACGTGGATATGAGAAATTCACGCATTATTCGAGACGATAATGATGTGGAGAAGATGTTGACTTGGCTAACGCAACATCCGCCTTTCCCAGACTTAGACGAAATAATGTCTATTTCTTCAGGTGTTATTGGAAATCAAACAATAAATTGTTTTGAAGCGGAACAAATTGGGAGAGTAGGAATAAATAATATGATTGGAAAAAATTTCGGCGATGTGGTTCTGAGACGCAAGGACAAAGTACTGCCCCTGAGAGCAGTGAACTCGAGCATTCGTATTTATGATAAAGTAGTGCCCGTTGACCCACTACTTATTTTCCAGAGGCTTTGTGTTGCCAAACAGAGCGAGGAAGAACTCGAACAGCATCATTCTACAGTATGAGTTGGCTCCGTACCCATTGTCCTTGTTTTCTGAGGCCGGAATGCGTAAAACAGCAAAGTCCCTACTGTATAAAGCTTTTTTGCCAGCTACAGATAATGACTTTGGAACCAACAAAGTGTACATAATTATCCGATGAAGAAGACCTCCATTCGCTGCTTGATGATTCTTTATCGACTGCAGAAGGAGAATCCGACGAGTTGAAGGAAATTGACATCGATTCTGAAGCTGAGGTAATCATTTTCCCCGTTGAAGATATGGAAATCAACGAGCCAGGTCCGTCTGGCCTTTGCCAAAGATAATTTTAGTACCTATGTGGATTAGGCCTACAGGGGAAACCACGTTAAAAAAACTGCGCCGTCTACTTTACCTCTTGGGTGGTGTGGAAACAAGTACAGCATTTTAAATCGAAAGTAATTGATCATAAATTATTAACATGGATTAATTAATGAATTAATCGATTAATTGAACAAAAGATATGTCACTGTTTCGTGATAAATATTTATAAAGTCCTAAAATATTAGATTTCGGGACCCCTACTACACATATTATTTCCGAAATTCGCCTCTACAGAAAACTTACGTAAAATTTTTAATTTGGCGAGGGCATTTAAAATTATACGCATATATGGAGATAGTTAGGGGCAGTTTATAGAAATTAACAGAATATGTTGTCATTCAATCAGTTCTTGAGCCTAAACGGTTCACTTTAGCAAAAATATGCTAAGAACATTTCTTGTAGGAAATTTCATCCTCTTCAATTTTGCTGTCAACATATTTTTTCGAAAAACGCACAGTTTTGGAGATAAATGAAAAAAACTATTTTTGGGCGCCATCTTGACAAGATGGCGGCGCCGGCGGCATGTCTCGGAATGTGCATTTTGTGAATTTTAGTTCTAGATTCCCAAACCTATAAACCTACAAAGTTTCAAAACTTCCGGACTTATTTCCAGGTAAAAATCCCCAATGACTGGACTATTACTTAATACTAGCAGTTAAACTGCCAGAACAACTCAACAGCACACAGAACAGTAAAAAAAAATGAAAGTGCAGAACAGACGCGAACAACACAAGAGTATCGGGGCCTCAGTCGAGTAGTGCGGATACGCACTGCCACTCGAGGTCTGGGGCGAACGCATTTCGCTTAGTTAAGTTAAGGGTGCATGTTGTACGAATGTTTAGTGTGTAAGGAACGCCCGCGCCCCCTTGAAGTAATGCGAAAGCGGTTTCCAGGGGGGAACGGTAGTACGAATGAATGAGAAAATAAAAAACACAAGAGTACTAAGATTAATGCTAACTTTAAAAATAAAAATTTGGTATCTTGTGTAGAGTTAAACCCAGAAATTCGTTTTTCTTTAATTTAGTTTGCAAATTTTCATTAGTGAACATTACGCAGTGTATAACTTCTGATAGGGTATTTCATATTCGATAACTCCTTGAATCATAAATAATCTTAAAGAGAAATGAATTCTATTAAACATAAGTGTAAAAAACTACGGAAGATGTGTATTAAATCCAAATCGCGTTCACATGTCTCCACTTTCCAATAGGAACAAATTCCGTGCTAATATAAACTAAACCTTCACGCTTTCAGTATATTTGTATGCATCGAACTTTATTACAATAATGGATGCAATATGAAATCCTAATCCGCAGAAATGTAGCAATATAAAGACAATCTTTGTGATTAAGAAATTGCTCGTTCCACCAGCATTATATTAGTTATTCAGCTTTATGGCAATATACAAAACGTGGAGAGTAGCTTACCAGTTCAGTTAGTATTTGTCAGAAACGCAACCTAGATTTAGAAAGTGTATACTTGTTTGACATCTTCAAACATAATTGATGAAATATTTTCACAGACAATGCGCGATTATTTGAAAACCTTTGATATAATAAACCATGCTATTTTCAGTACAATGCCATCTATTTCAGAATAGCTGTAGTTTTCTTGTTACGTTGTATATATCAATACTAATTTATTATAAATAATCGATGTTCAGATTTTGACAGAAATACGCGTTTCTGCAACCATCAAACGGGTAGATCCTTTATTACTAAAGGTAACTACAGAAATTTTATTAATTAACACAGTATTCCTCCACTTCTCTCTACACAGTTACTTTTCCTCCATGGTAATTTTCTGGCGGTTATCAAAAAGTCTTCCTTTTCGAGTTGACCAAACTTTTAAATTTGTAATTTCTCTTCATCTCTCTACAATCTCGGGACAGCTAATGGTTTCTATTTATATATATGGTTTTGTTTGAATCATCCGAGTCGCGACCCAAACTGATCACTCGGCAATATGAAAGGATTTGCAACTTTTAAAACTTTAATATGAATCGACTTCAAAGGGTGAAAATAGAAAATCCATACAATTAAACTTACTTTTGTTCATTCCAAGTATTCATCATTTCAAAACTCGATGTCCACATCTAGCGTATATAAGATTGTTTAGAATTCTACTAAAACTTACGAACTCAGAATAGTTTATTTTCATTTCCTTTTACTCCAAAAAGCAATCCTACAGTAATAATTGGAAAAACTCTTTATATACATTTATATATGCGACATTGAGTGGTCTATTATGCTATGGTAGATGAATGGATGTTTACGGTATACTAGCTTAAAATATCGTTATTTCTTTTACATCTTACGCCTTATTTTTATTGTCTCAAAAGTTGTTACTGTTTAGCGTAATTTGATTAACGTACATATATTTAAGATGGTGCAGACTTGTTCGTGCTTGGGAAAATTAGGGTGGGGTCCAGATTGTTCTTGAAAATTTAACGTGCACGGTTTTTCTTGGTCCCCTGAAGAGCGATCGTTCCAGTAGGAACTCTGTGCGGTAGTTTTCGTCGTTGACGTTCAAAACGGCTAGTTTGTCAGTATTTTCTCCGTTTTTACGAAAAAAACTCTTATTGCACAATTTGATAAAATATTGTTCAACCTGCAGCTGTCATCCAGTGATGTCAGTTTAGCTGTCATATCCGTTCATCTATCCTCCTTGGAAGCGTCGACCTAACGAAAATCATCTTTCTGCTTGCTTTAATCTTGTCGCCGGCTCATGCTAGAAACAATCCGTATTATTTAATGTTAGTAAAGAGTGCAAGCAGCGATTATTTGCTTACAAAGTGCTTACATTTGTGAAACGTAGAAATAATTGTTCATGAAATATAGAAACCTTATGTTGCCTAATGTTTAGTACATTTAATAATTAATTGTCTTTGGGTTTTAAACCCAAATGATATTGAATACGCAGTTTTATTCTTTTTTTTTGACTTTACCATAGATGTAGTAGTCAGTAGCGGTTCGAGCAACAGAGACTGTTTTTGTTATATATTTAATTTATATCAGGGCCGACTCTAAACCGCATTGTTACAAAAAATCTTCACACTAGCCCCTACAGGAGTAACGGCAGGACAAAAGACATTATTTTTCGTAACAAACCTAAAACACCGAATTATTACCCACGGGTAACTTACTGGAACGTTTCGGTGTGTTCACCACTTCTAACTCGTCTGCGTAACCGCTGTGAGTGAATCAACAACAAAATTCTCGAAAGGGCGCCAAGATGCTTCACCAATCGCCGTGCAGCGATTCTCGTGACCTACCTTAAGGCTGACCCTCCCGGCCAAAATTGGTTATTTTTTCATTTTTTGGGTGTAATTCATTTTTTTTATTATATGTATCATACATCAAATTACGCGTATTTTTAATATCTACCCCGCTGAATATGTATCATTATTTAAAAAAAATGTATCACGTAAAAAGTAGACCGCAATCGTTTTATTTTTACTGTTTTTGCATTCTTTGGTATCTAGATCTAAAGATAGCCTTTTGATTTTTTGGATTAACATTAATAATACTATTCCCTAGCCCGCTGAATCTAAAACAAGACAAAGAAAAAATTATTTATTTAAATAAAAGCAAGAACGTAGAGGACGATGTATCTTCATGTCTACGATACTTTTAG
>JABXWE010056513.1:0-10608 GCA_014611495.1 Limonius californicus | reverse complement strand
GTGGCGGAGATCTAAATGCCGACTGAATCAAAATGCCATGGGAATCTCACGTCTCCCCTCAAAATTGCACAACATGACGAAATCATATGGAAGAAGTTCGAGAAGGAATTTTGTTTTTAACGCTCGGAATTCCCAGAAGCGTTCAAGGTTTAGCACGAAAGAAAAACAGGAGCTTGCGACTAACACAAAGAGCTATTGACACAATTTGAACTTCAACAGACAAAACAAAATACCGAAAATAGTAACCCAAAATAAGAATTTAATTAAACAGCGATATTAATTCCTACGAAGCGGCAAACGAATCACGGAACTACCAAAGTGTGCGGCAAATTTAAAACTCACATAACAGGGTACACACTAACCATTCATGCAACATGCACCCTAAATTTAACTAAGTGAAATGCTGTCGCCTCAGCCGGGATTCTAACACCCCGCCGATCGGCCGCATTTCACTGGGACCTCGAGTGGCAGCGTGTATTCGCATCGCTCCACCGAGGTCCCAAGTGAATATACCTGTACGAATTTTAAAGTTCTGCAAAATAATTGTGAAAATCATGCACATAATCTTTTGACAGATGCTAAGACACTATTGTCATACTAATCATCATCAACAGCCTTTCCATCCCACTGCTGGGTATCGGCCTCTTTTCTGCCACGTGTTTTTCCTCAGCGCTAAGGTAGAAACACGGGGGACCTACAGTTTAACGTCGAATCCGAACGACAGAAATTCCAGAGAAGGTTTTTAGCATTAAGATCCCACGGTTGCAAGCCGAATTGGGAAATTGTGTGTGGTGGGTTGCAGACAAGATTTTTATAAATCTGCATAGTTCTGCTTAGGTTTCGAACCCAAGCCAGAATCGACGTTTTATTCAGAAAGCGAGCGCTCTACTAACTGAGCTACCACCACACACTTGTCATACTAATAAGGTATCTAAATTACTCCTATTTAGTTGTCAGAAATTCTCGGTATACGAAAACAACTGTCCCAAAATAACAGTTCGATGGCATATGCATTATGCTGCTTTTTGACAAACGGAAAAATTAATTTGTCAAATCAACTTTCAAATTGAAAAAATAATTATTTCTGTCCATGCCATATATAGAGATGTTGGATCAAATTTTGTATTGCATTCGTGTGGAATGTCATGATTAAACTTTTCCTTTCGTGACTAATATTCTACATTGCACAGTTGTACAACAAATAACTATTTTTAGCGTAGTATGTATTACAGCGCGATATTCCAGTTTATTTTTAATTTTTTGTAAAACTCAGAAATTGTTTGGTCCTAAAAATTACATTCAAGAAAATAATTAGCAAAATGGCTTAACATTTTACAGTTGCAAATATGCCAGACGATACATTTCCTTCCACTAATAATTTGGAAACTATAAATGCCATCTGTATTTCATTTCAAGAAGTTTTTAAATGATCCTGGTTCGCCTAAAGCAGCTCTTCTTCCCGAATAAGGATTGCTTCCCAACAACGGCTGCTTACAATAGGTCAGCATGTGTAATCCGGAAAACGTTTTATTTGGTCTGCTTAATTTGCGTAGCAGAAAGAATATGTTGAATATTTCATCAGAATGATTTGATCTGTAAAAATTAATTCGACATTTTAATACTTTTCCACGGAAGGGGATTTAACGAGCGCGGGTTCCAATTCAATACAAGCCCTGTAATTCCCGTAAAACATAAAATTTAACCAACGCTCTTTTACTCTTCAAGTCAACCAAATGTCATTTGATGCAGCAGATTTGGAACCCTTTGATGTGTTCATTAAAACACTCGCGTAGCTTTGCGTAATTTTTGATGAAGCGGCTAGATATTAAATTACCAACGATTGATTTATTTGTGATAATAAACTAATTTATTTGTATGCGAGCTTTAGTTTAAATTAAAAGCGTTTCATGTTAATTTTCAGCCGTAAATGTTTTGGTTTAATTATTTAAAATTGCCTTCATTACGAAAAATAATTTTTCACTTTTCATGAAGGGGTAATTATTTCTCTTATCTACCACAATTAGAATTACACCGCCCTTATCTGCGTGCGTGTTAAGTTCACTAGCAGTCCGATAAGCTTTTACCCTACAAAATGTTAACATATTTTATTCACTCATTACAAGCATACAATTACCTGACACTTGCGAAAAGTATTTGTGACAAATCGCGGTAATCACGCCACAGGCCCTAATTGGAAAAAACCTAAGTCGTAGTATTAATTACAACGCCATTTTATGCGACAATTTACTGTTGGTAAACACGAAAGGGGGATTTTTAGCGCGTTTTAGGTGCGAACAGTGTTAAAAGTATAGCGTTTCGAGAAAAGCACGTCCTAAGACGCGGATGAAGTGGAGCAATGAATGCTCGCGTCAAGTAGGAGATGAAGCAGGAAAAGCTCGAAGAACATGTAGGAGCATGACATAAAAAGTGTCGCTGATCCCCACCTGTTGCCGACTTAGATATGGGTTAACTACGGTTGAGGTTGCCATGGGGTTAGTTAAACAACTGATTAATGTGCTGTTTGCGGATTATGTTTTACATGTGTCGAAAATTAACATTGATTTTCTGTTTGTGTTTATATACGACAGTGGAAAGCCTAGTCAATAAATTGTAGCGGGGAAATCTTTAGCTATTTATACCTCCAGAATATTTCTAATGAAACAGTGAACTATGCAAACTTAATACTTAAAACTAAGAGAGTTTGTTTTAAATATAATTATTAAGAACTGACCGTTCATTCAGTGATACGTGTAGAGGAAATTTTGTTTTGTAGTGTATTTAATGGTATTTTGAAAAGGATATGTTGACTCAGTTCCGCCTTGTGCGTAGGTAGTACCTTTGTTCAAAGTTATATATCAGTGCTTCCATAAAACGGAATTAGCAAATTTAAAATTGACATCAAGAATTTCTAAAATTTTTATACAGGGTTGGAGAAAACTATGGAACATCTCTATTACGACAATCGCGATATAACAGAATTTTTTAAATTAAGGTATCAATATATGGGGAATACAATGCAGGTATTCGAGGTTTAAAAGACCTTCCGGTTTAGCTGAAAATGATATCAACTATTTTATTTTAAATGGAATACCCTGTATATTTTTCGATGTATCGATAGAACTATTTTTGCTAGTTCAGTGAAAAACAAACAAATAAAAAATACGCACAATGTCACAATTCCACACAAATAACATCACCTGAGAGGATGTTCAAAATGACCACCATTTACTTTTTAGAAATCACCAAGGTATGGTGGTAGCTCAATTGGTAGAGCTCTCGCTTTCTGAGTAAAAGGTCGATTCGAAACCTAAGCAATATTATACAGATTTATACAAATTTGTCTGCAACCCACCAAACACAATTTCCCAATCGGGGTTGCAACCGTGGGATTCTGATGCTCAAAACCTTCTCTGGAATTTCTGTCGTTCGGACTCGACGTTAAACTGTAGGTCCCCCGAGTTTCTACTCTAGCGTTGAGGAGAAAGAGGTAGCAGAGAAGAGGCCGATCCCAGCGGTGGGACAAAAAGGCTGTCAATGAGATGATGAGAAGAATCCTGAAGCCTATGTGCAAATCCTTCAGTTACATTAATAAGATGCTCTGCAAGGATTCTTCTTATTGTACCAAACTATTTAGACGTTCAGCGCAACTCGAGATTTTAAATGTTCCCAAAGAAAGAAATCCAATGGATGTAGGTCCGGAGAACGAGCAGGCCATTGAATGAAACATCTGTGCCCTATCCACGTATTTAAAAACGTTTGGTTTAAAAAACGTCGAACATTTAGAGCGTAATGAATGTAGATTTATTTAAATATACGTAGTGAAATGTCAGTAACTTTATAATGTTATAAATAGAAATAACAAGAAAAACTGACCACTAGTAAACAACTTATACTCAACTGTCTTTCCGGTTTTGTCAACTAACCTTACAACATTATTACTCTCATATTACAGTATGTTGCGAAATTACTTATTTCTATGCTCCATCATGGTGAAACTAAATATTATTAGGTAGTTCCTTTTCTTCTTAATGAGCAGGAACAATTTTTTCTAACCGCTATAAACACTTGACCTGTTAACGTACCGTCCATAATTTTTGATGGTCTTGAATCCAACGAGGATTATTTTTCGACCAGTATCGATAGTTATGACAACTTAGCGTACCGTTCTAAACAATGTTGCCTCATCTGAAAATATTATATTTTATGTAAAATTATGATTATTATTATTACAGATCCTTATGGCTTTTTCGCAAAATTGTACTCTATGATAATAATCATTGCCTGATGGATCTTGTACTAATGAAATTTATAGGGGCAATATTTGTTATGCTTCAGTAGTACTGTTCCCACTGAACGGCAACTTACACCATTCATAAACGTCTAAAAACTTCATTGAATAAATAGACTTGAGAAATGGACAACGCTAGGAAAGAAAAAGAATCGGTATCAGTAAGATGGTGCACGATTAAATAAACTGTTCTGGATATAAAACAGACATTTCCTATTCATACTACTGTCAATAAAAATTTAGATGTCGCAGGATCTTGTGATATGTATTTTGCGCTGCCTATTTTTTGGAACGGTAGGTTTGTACTTTCCTGTGAATCATCCTGTATATAAAGTTATTTAATTTATAAATTTATAGTTTAATATAAAAATAATATCTAGAAACCAGTGTCTGTTTATAAGTAAAATAATATTTTGAATACACGTTATTATTAGCTGTTTGTATTGAGTATCAAACAAATAAAATCGGTTGAAATTATTAATAATACTGTTTTCAGTTATAAATTATTAAGAATTTTAACGGACTAATGGAAGAAACAATTAGGAGTGGGTGTTGTCTAGTCTATTATAATGAATTAAGCGGTTGCAAGACAAAATGGCCGCTTTTCAGATACTTCAACATCCAAGTATACTATGGCATTTGAAAAAGGAATCTAAACAGGAAAACGAGAAATGATAAATTAATATAGTCTCCTTCAACTTATATCGTTACCTATTACCTCACGGAAGGGTACTTGGTGGTAATCTCTCGTTAACCTTTAATGAAGTTGAAAAAGCAGGTAAAATAATAGACCCGGCTTTATGCATTTCGTTTGAAAGTTCAGCATTTTATCCATAAAAATATCCATTTGTTTAGTTAGTTATAAATATCTATTTACACTATTAATAATAATAAAATTATAACATAGAAAATTATAATTACATAAAACATAAAATGTACTATTTTTCTGGCGTATCTGTTTTACACTGATTGGAACTATTTGTCCAACTTTTCTGTACACTATCGTGGGACTTGAACCAAATTTTCTTGTGACGTTCGGCTGTTTTATTGAACGCACCCTGTATGCGCGATGTTTATATATCTTCCTGCAAACGCGGCAAATCCGAGTCTTTACACTGTTAAGTGCGGGGAAAAGACATAAGCAAGGCTCCAGCTCTCGACCTGAGTGTTACTCAGATTTAAAATTACCCTCGTGCGTCCGAATCAGTGCAATTTACTAAAAAGTAATTACTTTCGCTTTGTGCGGTACCATTTGCGGTACGTCGGAAAAAGGGGAATAATTGCTTTCCCAAAAATTCCGAAAATATCGCTGAAGGGCCGATTCTTCATCGAAAAAGGTAAATTTTCAAAAGCTTTGTTAGCCACGTTTCAGCTGTTCCATTTACTTTACCGAGTGGGAGGCCCCCTGAGACGACGCCGTTCATTGTGAAATCAGTTAATATTTTCTATGTTTTATTCGAAGAACTTTACCGATATAAGAAAACACTGCTTGTACAAGGCCTTTCTGCAATATCTTTTTTTCAGGTCGACCCTTATTTTATTTTTTATCCCGATTAAAAGTAATGTGAAGATTTCTGTAAAGACAGCCCAGAGTGATTGTTACGTCCCTTTGTTTAGGGGTTAATAAATTCACATTTTTGTTATTAAGAACAAATTGCGTGAAAGGGTAAGTTCCATCACGCACAACCTTCGGATTGGCCGTTCAAAATCACGTGGAGCTTGAGGAGTGCCGGATCTAGTGACATTCCCGTTGCGCGTTGCAGATTTAAGCGCGGTGCATTTTACAAAAGGAATCCCCCCTTCTCCTTTGAGCTACGCTAGGACAAGTCGTCGTTTATGTGTCACAATTCTATTTAAGCCCGTGGCATCGTCTAAGTAACATAATAATTCCTAGCAAATTACTTTCGGAGCACTTTGCTGCAGTATTATCTTGATTCAATTTTTGATCATCAAGCATTTGAGCCGGTACATTTGATATATCTTTCGGCGAATTAAATGTTCGCTATCAGTCCACAGTGTCCACATATTAAAATAAAGTATAAATAAATACAGTAAGACCCCACTTAACGCCACCCCGGTTAACGCTGATTTGATATAACGCGGATTTTACTGAACCCTAAAAAAGCGCTAAATGTTCATCATTCGATATAAAGCGTTAAATTTACGCTGATTTAATTTATGGCGGTATTTCTATTTCGTATATAATACGGTTATTCTCGAACCCGAACCAATTAGCAAAAGGTGACTGCTGTAAGTCCCCTAAACCCTAAATATACGTTTGTCACCTGCATTTGTTTTCCCGTACATCGTGTAGTGTCACCCATGAATGAGTGCGAGTGAAAACTTGTCTCTCTCTCTCTCTCTCTCTCGGTCTCTTTTTGTCTCTCTATTTTTCTGTAATCTTACTGTTAAGTCTCTTTTGTAAGATAATATAAAAATAACTTTAAATGAAAGTAAAACTTGTTCTGTGTATACCTATTTACTATGTGTTACAATGACCCCATTGAACGCCGCCGTTCCGTTTAGGGTTTTGCCTTGCAGGAACGCATTCTGAGCGTCCAACGAGGTTTTACTGTATCTACTTAGAAGTTCATTAACAACTGCTTTGCGCTGTTTACTTCTTGATTTTACAAATTATATCATTAAGGCAATGATGGTTATGTTCATTTAAAAGTTGTGCGGCTTTATTTGAATTGGTCACAATCTAATGGCCGCTCCATAGAACTTAAAAACGCAATTTTAATGGCAATTTTGTATTGACTACAGTTTGTTAGTATTTTTTCGTTCAGAAATTAATTTATGACCAAATTAGACCTAGAATCCTTGAAGGTTTTTTCTTCGTGAACTATATTTTCACCGTTCAGACGGGATTTCCAGGAATTTCTTTGTTAAGCAGTGCTAGCATTTGGGAAATGTTTTTAGGCTTCTCTCGAAGGTCGCACGTGGTCACTTTCGTTCTAGAAGCATTTCGAAATATGTTGCAATCTTTAGGGGAATGAAGGGTCGTGTTGCATTTTCACAGTCAGCCTTCCACCTTTAATGGCTCCGGTCCCAAATTACATCTTCAGGGAAGGGCCGTAAATAAATCGAGTGCTGCAAGTGTCGGCTTGGGTTTTCGATGGGTATACTTGGTGTAATTTTCGTTTCGTTGTTTTACCATGAGCTGAAAACAACAAATCGACAATTGTCGGATCTTATGAAAGTACGCTAGGATTTTAAACCCAAACAAGAGGCAAATCATTGCGAATTTGCCGATCTCTTTTGGCGGATTAATTTCGAAGCCCAGCTCTTGTCCCTCTGCGGCTACCATCGTCCGAAGAGTCCTGTCTTCGTTCAACGTTAACAGCCTGTTGAAAGCAAGGCATTCTCCAGGGGCGTAACAGCTACATCTCGTTCCAACGCTGCCCCGAAGAACGTTGTCTTCTTTCTTTTTTTTGGTCCTGTATCTGGAAATCGCCCTTACATTGTGCCGGCCGCTCCTAGAATCGTTTAAGGTAAAAATCCCGTTTTTGTGTTGTGGTAAAGACACCTTTTTTTTTGCTCGCGTTAACTTGCAAACTTCAAATTTTACCTTCATGTAAATAGAAAGACGACCTTCAGTCGCCATAAGTGGTGTTAGTTGTTAATTATAAAACTACCAAATTATATTCTGTTTTATTCTTGTGAACTTCAGCGTCCCTGGTGTACGTAGCTGTATGAAAAACGTAAATCCCGTTGCACCAGTAGCGGCGAGTTTTTTTTTCTGAACGTAAAAAAATTAAAAATATGTAATCTGAACTTATAACGTTATCACTTGTTGTCATTTTCTTGTACTGTCATTTTTAACAATTTAATTATATGTATCTTAAAAATTTACTGCCTCTTATTGTGTCTTTTGTACTTGTTTGTGTACGAATTTTGCAAGCTTCAAATATATAGGAGGAGGCACAATAAAGGTGAGTTCCATTCCCGTAAGCTGTCGGCTTCTCGGCCTTCCACGAGGACCTACAATCAGCTGGATTTGGAAGGTGGCGCCCACTTATTTTAACTTACCCTGTACATAACTAAAGATTTTCTCCCGTAAGCGATTTTCACGAACTCCTCCTACTCCTCTGAGCTAAGCTGTAGGCCGTTTTCCACCTATCTGGTTACGGGTTGTCGGAAAAGCTCGATTGGCCCGTAACACGATCTAATCTAATCTCTTAAAAGTAACTTATTAATCATGCAAGCCAATTAAGTAAGCTAATTTTGATACATAGTTTACTAGGTTTAACTTAAATAAGAATAGTTCAACTAAACAGTGTAATCTGAAATAATAAATTAAAAACAGATAATTTAAGCTGCTTGCTTGACTCACAACCCCTAAGTAACCTCAGTCCCTTTTTACATTGAAGTCCCTTTGCAATATGTAGTTTTACCTGAATGCGGTCGGTCTTTAAGCCGAGTTCCAAGCAGCTTGTGAATCGTTGTTCTACAAATATCTCTTTAAAGCGGGTAACGGTAGAATTTGAAGTAGGCTATACGAAATATTATTATTTTGTATGTAAAATGATGTAAAAGTAATAATTGCTGTAATTTGCTTCGTTCAGTATGATCAATACTTTATTTTCAATTTATAAATTCATAGAGTTTTATGGATGAGAATTTCACAGGTTAGAATACAGAAAAATAAAGTTATACGATAACCAGACAGACAGAATAAATTAATTTCTTAGAAGCAAGATTTTTCACAACAAGCCATAGAGAGATACTAAAAACATTTTCAGCTAAGTAAATGAATGTTTACATATTTGCGAAACTCAAGAAAATCTGATGCTATTTTTGTAGTAATCCTAAATATTTACGTAGTATTTTATAAATTTAAACCTGTTTTAATTAAACCGCAGTCTACATGATATTTTCTCATTTTAGATGTTTCCTAAATTGAATTAGTATGCTTTCAAGCTATTACTTATTTAACTCTGGCTGAAACCCTAATTCTGCCTCAAAGATGGCAAATTACAAAGAAAATAAAACAGGACTTAATAAATATGACAAAAGCTTTTTCTAAATTTATAAACCAATTACGCAAACGTTGATATAAATATTTGGAATATTCCGCTCTCAGTAATTTCTAAGAATACACTGGAAAATCAATAGTTGTGGTAGTAACAATCTCCCTAGAAAATAATTCATTTGTCTTTAGTAGTTATGCCATGATCGTTGATTAATTCATCCACCGAATCTATCTCAAGCATAAAACAACTTTCGACGTGGCGTAATTTTGCCCGAGCAAAGCTTGGGAATAATGTAAAGGTGTTAAAACATTGAACCGTAGCCTAAGGCTACATTAGAAAGCCGTCGAAGTTCTTATAAGAGTTACAGTATTTTTTATTCTTCTACTTTTCGAACAAAACTTTTTCCTATAAGGTAAATCAAAGTACGTCGTTATATAAATGCAAACAAGAGAAAATTGAGACGTTTGTGTCGCTTTTATTACAATGTATATATCAGCTGGAAATATTCTGTTTTATAGTTTGAGAAAGATCCTTTCCTGACAATTCGTCTTCATTCCTCAGAAGTTTAAGCTCATCCAGCAACTTCAACCCCCCAAGTAAATCATTCCTCGAAATACTTTTATCTGGGTCTATTTATTTTTATTGCAGCACCGAGGAAACCTTAATGCAACTGCAATGGGAGTGAACATAAAGTGTGTCAGGAAAAATTTATTGGATCTTAAATAGTTTAACCACGGTTTTATTTTAAATCTGAAGCTCATCTATTTAGTATTTTCTTTTAAACGATTTTTTAGTTACAATATTATATTCTGTAAATCTATTTCTTAAAATAGTAGCGGAAGAGAATGCCGTACGTTAATTTTCAGAAATCAATATTTTTACTTAAATAAAATAGTAGATTAAGTAAGGAATATTGGATAACAATAATTTTCAGAAAGAACTTATTAATAAAGCCGAAACTTATTTCATGAATATTTAGCGAAAACATTGTCTGAAAAAATACTGTGTGTTTTAAGCGCGTTTAAATTCTACAAGTTTGCCTGTCAAATTGAAAAATCTATTTCCGACAACTTTTCGGTAATTTTAGTGCCTTCGCGGTCATTATATGCCCAGTTTCATATGAAATGCACAGTGTTGGGTAAGATACTTTTTTTTTGTATCTAGATCCAGATACAGGTACTTCTAAAAAAGTGTATCTAGTTACAGATACAAGATACATTTTACTACGTGTATCTAGATACAGATACAAGATACTTTAAAATGTATCTAGATCCTTCTCAGATACAAATTAGATACCTACTTTAAAAAATTACACTTCCAGAAATGGAACCGCGCATAAACCAT
>JABXWE010056512.1:0-10064 GCA_014611495.1 Limonius californicus | reverse complement strand
GAGTCAACACGCAGCCTGCTGTGTGACTTGTTCGCAAGTATATGTGTTTTTATTTTGCAAAATTTTTTAATTGAGTATAAGATTGTGCAAAAACGGAAGATAAAAAAAAGAAGTGTTGGGTAAGGAAATGGGTGGATCGTCGAATTGACTTGGGAGCCGATTCAACTCTCGTAAATGAGTTGCGGTTGGCGGATGCACAGCAGTTTTATTCGTATGTCTGCAGTGCAATTTGAACTGCTTTTAGATTTAGTAAAACACCAGAGTGTCCTTGTCCGCCCCAAGATTTGATTAATATAAGCACAAGGCCCTGTTTAGGCGGGCATGGCCTACAAACAAATATTGTTCAAACTTCTAGAGCAAATGCTTGTAAATGCAGACAAGCTACAGGTCGGTCCTTACCTGATAATGCTGGGTGTAATTCTCAAATTAAGTCGCGGTCTAAGCCGAAAGTAAATTGTAATATTGACATAATGTAAATTATTTTGAAAAAAGTCAAATTATTATATTATAATTAATTAATTAATTAATTATTAAATACACGCTGTTTGTAGTGATAGTGTATTGATACTGATAGTGCTCTCAGAGCTCTTCCAACACTGACGGAAGACTGGAGACTAGATCTCAAGAGCAGGAATGAACATGTCCACTTGCGACACGTACAGTCTCGGCGACCAGTGACGGCTTGTCTCCGAGAGTGCTCTCAGGCCCATATACATTTGTGAGTCTAGTCTCGAGACTGCTCTCGAGACTATTTTGTCTCAAGTGGACACTTAGCTTTACAAGCATAAGTGCATGCTGACTTATGTTTTTCACAGTAGATAGGAGTGAAAGAAAAACTGCATTTTTTAAAATTACATTGCTTACTTAGCACTCCTGAGTTAGTAGTAGACATATAAAAAATATTGATTTTTTAAATACTCAGGAATGGATAGAAAGACCTTTAAGAATGGTGGCTTCGGCATGGTATATTATATAACAAAATATTTTTTTAAATTGGTTGTTTACACAGAAGTCCCCATGAAGTTCACCGTGTGATTTTGAAGTTTAATGATACTGCATTACGTTTTGAAACCCAAAACTAGAGCTGTACATATAATCGACTATTTCATTCATTATTTTTATAATTGATTTTAGATTCCCATAATCGCACAGTCCTAGTCGGAACTCTCAAAATTTGGACCCGTAACACCGACTTTTTACTATTAAAGTTTTATTAATCCTAATTGGTAAACACCATTAATCACGTGTTCAGCGCAAATGGACACCAACTTTAATATTAGTATAGACATTTCCTTACAGTTACGTTAAAGAGAGGCTAAAAATGGCATTCTTAATTATAATAGTACTTTATGAATAAAAAATCGCTTGTTTTCATTAAAAAAAAAACACACAATTTCGGTCCATTCACATGAGAGTCCACTCGAAAACTTCCACTAACTTGCCAAGCTAGTTCAGCCCTGCTAGTATTTAGAATTGCCAGTTATTGAGATTGAGAGATGACACAAATTTACATTTTGTAGAATGCTGTGTGGTTTTTACCACAAAAATAGCTTCTTTCTATTTTCAGTGATATAGAGATTTTTATATTAAAAAATTGCAGAGAGAACTTGTCAAACAAATTACATTTTATTATTAGAGAAAATGTTTGAAATGTCATTTATTAATTATATATTATATTATATTTCGTATGGCAAATTTACAAGCGTCATTAACAATAAATGTATATAGGACAATAAGCTGTCAAATTCTTAGGATGTCATCAATATCCCATGTTGGATGGCTCTGAGAAAAACCCGGATTTGTTGTTTGATAGTTCATTTAATAATAAAGATATTTTTACACATCAGGGCATTGCAGTATGCAAAAACAGAAAGGTGTTTAAAGTACATTCCTGAGTAGGCAACTTTTTCCCATTTAACCCTACCTGTAGTGTACCTGCGCTGTAAAAGACAGCTTGCATGTAACTTACACTACAGATAATCTGTAAAACTCTACAATCAAAAATTTATAATTTTAAATTCCATAAAAGTTATACGAGTCAATACAAATATTAGCTTATCAGTATCATATCAGATGTACGCACCTTGATTATTAAACAACACATACCTAGCAATATTTGTGAAGTACTTGCTAATACCAGCTTGCTTAAATATTTACTGAAGATAAAACTTACCTGGACTATTTGCAACCGTGTCGAAATGGCAATTCAGCAGTAGACTGTGAGGTGAATTGATTCGAGACCCAATTTTTACAACCACATTCTGCATATTTCGATATACATTTGTCATGCCATCAAGGAACGTAAGGTGGAAGGCGCCACTAGCCTTCTGAATATCTAGCTCAATCACATTGTTAGCTTTGGCATTTGAAATTATATTTTTAATTTCTGTAGTCAATAGATTCACAGCTAGAACTTCGTTTGTGTAACTGCCAGCGATTCGAGGGCCTAGCGCGGTAAGGTTCTTTAAAATATTATAAGCCCTCTCTGCAATAAATCTGTCTGGATGTTTATATTCATCTGATAGTTTCAAACCTGGAGGTAGTTGTTTTTCTACAATTATTGATGCTATTAGGACTGCTATCATGAGTCCTAATAATCCAAAAAAGTATGAAGTTGGCAGAGGAGGATTATTAAGAAATTTTGAGTCATCATTTCTGGAATCAAGAAGGTCCCCTTTGAAGATGCTTTTGGGATGTGAAGGTCTAATGCGCTGCCGAAGTGTTGATGGATTCTGCAATGTAAAAGAGTAACATATCTGACCTTAAAATATCAAAAAAAGTGGAGTGCGTTGTATTTTTTGCTCAAGAGTTGTCTCCATCTCAAACAAAGAGTATAACCTTGAAAACCAATGTCATTTGATTCTAATCCAAAATTTAATTAGCATATACTATATCGAGATGATTTTATATTTAAAAAAACCCGATTTAAATATCAACATTATATTAAATTATTGTGCTAGTTATGATGAAAAAAATAATAAAGAAAACTCTTTGTTAAAGTGGTTCAGTACCTTAGTCATGGTAGTTGTTTTCTGTAAAATTACTACAGAAAATCCTTTCCCAACACATACACGCACTATAAACCTGTCGCTATAACCTGTATCTAAAATATGAAATAGATAACAGCATTGTTATCGAAAATTTAGATATATTTTGACAAGAAAACGATCGCAGCGGATTGACTGCGATCCCGAACACGAACGAATGACTGCAGCAGCTGATAATTGACATCACTGCGCATGCTTGGTGTTCGCACGCTACGCGTAACCATGGCAACGATTAGGATTTTTCAATTCAACGTATTACATTTTATACGTACTAATTACCTATTACGTTCAAATTTACTCACGGCAACTACTTATTAGTAATTACTACTAGTATAATTCTTTTCAGAAGACAAATTGGTTAACTTTAATGAATATTATGTGATTTTCGCACTTTTATGTTGTTTCTCAAATATCAAAATAAGCTAGATTACATATTCGTACGAAAAGCAAGATCCTGACAACATTATTGCTCCATAACATTTTCTGATTAAGTATGTGCAATTTTTAAAATTTTATAAGCTGTAATTTAAGAATTTTCGGTGCCATAAACGGCGAATACAGATGTGCGAATGGAATAATAAAATACGCACATTCAAGTATGCTCAACCAAATTTTGGATAAGGCTTGGCTATGGAAACCCGAACGTGCGTCTTGACTTGAGCCATACAGTTTATGAAATAAATAAATAGTTATCAATATTACCAAATACTTTGATATATTAATACAGGAAACTCATATAAGTTTAGCATGATCAAATGTGGGACATTGATAGTGGCGTCATCTAAGCAGTTCGGTGGGCAAGTTTCAGTAAATTTGGATAATAAATTTACAGATTACTGTTTTAAATTCATGTTAATAAATAAAAACCTAACCCTACAAAATGTTATGAACTTAACCACTTATTTAAACTTACAAAGTTACAGTAAAATATCATAATTATCAAATATTATTAATTAAATAAGGTGTTTGCTATAATAAAGTAAATGGCATTTGCTTTAAATGTGCGACAAATGTTTTGGACAGCTGTCAAATACAAATCTTAGTGGCCCACCAAGCCGCACGGAGCGCTGCAGTCAGTGTCACGAGATTTTCGGCGAAGTTTCCTGTATTAATATATTAAAGTATTTGATATTACCCTCGACCGCAAAATACAGTGGCGTGCAAAAAAACCGAGTCACTTCAATATTATCAAGTGTAGTGCGTTGAAAGTGTTGGTAATTGTTTACAACTATTCAATACACTTAAGTACACAGATGTTCATGTTCATGTTTTAAGGGGTTTGTTTGAATTTATGTCTTCTTCTTCTTTTTTCTTCTTCTTCTGATTATAGGATGTCAATGGCCTGTTAACTACCTACAATGGAGTAGGATCTGTGATCTTTCTTTGCACATATGCCGGGCAGGAGACTAGCATAACCCCTTGAACAGAGAAGGGAAGTTCTACTACACGGTTTACGATTGTCAAAGATGTTCGTATGACAACTGGGACGGACGGTTTGACGTACCCTCCGAAGCAGGACCGGTTGCATATGCCACTTATATTGGTCCACCCATCCGAATACTGACCGGCGCGGATTGTGCTGGATTACGAATACCGTACGACCGGCGTCTGCTTTGCTCCGCTATGAAACCTATTTCAATTTATGTTTGTTCCTTTACCGTATTTTTTAAATTTGGTGTTTATTATTGTTGCTAATATATTTCTGTAAAATAAACACAAGGGCAGCTCAAATTATTACTTTGATTGAAGATGGACGAAGTCAGCGTTGTGTTGCGGCTACTTTGGAAATCAGCTGTTCCAGTGTTCCAATAGCGTAGCAACGGTATGAGGAGACGGGTTTACTTGGAAGAAGGTCAGGATCGGGACGAAGAAGGACCGTCTCAGAGCGGGATGACCGTTTTATTGTTAAATCAAGCATTAAGGAACAGTCATAGTACTGCAATTAAAGTAAACAATTTGTTGGAAGCACGTGGTACCAGTATTAGCAACTGGACGGAAAGAAGGAGAATTCGAGGAGCCAATTTAAAGGCGTACAAGCCAGCCACAGGCCCTAAACTTTTCAGAAATCATCAAGAAGGGCAGGTTCAATTTTGCTCCTATTCACAACAATTGGACGGCGAAGCAATGGCGTGCTGTACCTTTCACGGATGACTCAATAATTTAGTTTATACGGTGTTGATGGTCCACCTCGAGTGTGGCGAAGACTAGGGGAACGCTACGCACGTTCCAATTTATCTCATCGCGTCAGTGTTCACTGTACAGGAAGGGTCTTTGATGGTCTGGGCCGGTATTACTTACAGAGGCGTTTTACCCAATAGGCTAAAAAGGCTAAAGCCTCAGGCGCCGCAATTTTAGAGGCGCCCAGCGCGGCGCCTTTAGCTGTTAACAGAAACTTGTACGGTTTGCGCCGATAGATGGAAGCACAAATTACCGGTTCCCGGTTCTCATAGTCCTTCGCGCTTGTCTAGCTGTCTCTATGGTTTTGGTTTGGTCCGGCGAATAACGTGCATTTTTAAGGTTAAGTCACACATCTAAAGTAAAATGAGTATTAATAAAAAATTGACTGGGGCTCAAAGAGTAAAATTAAATAAAGAAAAGGAACGAAAGGCAACGGAATTCTTAAAACACGTTCCCAAACTTTCCCATTGGTATAAAGATTCGCAGCCGTCGGGGTCGAAGTTAATACTTGCAGGTGTGTTTTCATTTTTATTTATTTACGTAATTTTAATATTAATTAATCAAAAGCTCAAAAAATGCAAGATGTAGGTATTTAGGATTTAGGAAATGAGGAAGGCTCCTTCATATCTATTAGAGGAAAGAGGCCCGTAATAATCACTACCTATACGTACGTATATTAGGTACTACGTACCTACATTAAAATTATTGAAAGTATTTGGTGATGGTGAACTGGGGCATGACATGGCATGATCGCATGATATGGGTGGTAGGGTGTTGGTTGTTTGATGGTGATGGTCGAGGTGGTGGTATTATTTTGTTTTTTAATTTAGGGGAAACAGACGCACTGGACTCTGAAAATGATAAAAAAACACAATTAACTATGGAATTAGTAAACACAGAAGAGGAAACTGAAAATAAAACCGTACATTACAATAGTATTAAGGAAGATCCAGCTTTGTGGCCCAACAAAGACAAAGAGTTTATTGATTATATATCAAAAAATCCATTTCTTCAGAATTTAGATGCCATAGATTTAAAAAAAAACTAAGAGAATCTATGACAAACAGAATCGCTATGCTTCGAAAGATATATTTTTTTCAACTTTAATCAATGGCGAAAGAGTACGTCGACGTTGGCTCTTATTTTCAGAATCTGCTCCTTCTATTTTCTGCTTACAATGTAAATTATTCTGTAAAAAAAGTAAGAATTCTTTTATTGATGGTTTCAACGACTGGAAAAATGTGGACAGAATTTCTTCGCATGAGAATTCATCGGAGCATATGGAAAATACAATAATATTTATAACTAGATTAAAAGTTGCGGGAAAAATTGACTCTGAACTGCATAAACAGTATTTGGTAGAGAAAAATTACTGGATCAACATCCTTACACGTATCGTAGCCACTATAAAATATTTATCCATGCAGGGACTCGCCTTTAGAGGAAAAAATCAAATTTTAGGAGATAAACATTGTGGGAATTATTTAGCGACACTTCAACTTTTGTCACAGTTTGATCCCTTTTTGAAAAACCATTTAGATTGCAAATGCAATAAAGGAAAAGGTAGTGTTTCCTACCTTAGTGCATCAATATGTGATGAATTTATTGAAATTATGGGAAATGAAGTTAGAGAATATATAGTGAGAGAAGTTAATGCAACCAAATACTTTTCAATAAGTTTAGATTCAACCCCGGACGTGTCTCATGTCGATCAATTTACTTTTATAATAAGATATACTTATATACATATAATGAAATTCAGGATAGAGAGCTTGTAAAACCTTTGTCTTAAATTTGTACTGACCGTAAACTATACAGCAAAACAAGTCATCTAAACGATTCTTAGTAACTGAATATTACTGCATAGTTTGTATCAATAGACTGTATTTACTATAGAATCTTGAAGCCCCACTTGCTAAATTTCCACTAGTCGTATAAAATAGCATCATGAAGAACAGTAATTGAAAATTCGAGAAGGTGTAAGAATAAAATACCTGTATTGCTAATGAAGTTGACATACAACATAATAATCTGTCAACAATTCTCAGAAAAACAGGAATTCCATCATTGTTGAAACCAAGTACAAAAAATCACATTATCGGCTTTTTTATGTGCCCAAGACAATCTACCGAAACAACTATTTGAGTTTTTGCTACTAAAATACAAATATCATGAAATTATTAAACTTAAAAACAACAAAAAACATACAACAATTTTTTAGAACTGCATAAACTGTATGAAGGTTATTTTGAAAGTGAGAATCGTTCGCACATACATATTAACAACGCACGTTGACGATTTGGAATGCAACCTGGTCGGGAACGTGCCTTAACTTCTCTGTGACGCTATTGGTTATTTCCGAAGTCTTGAGTGTCTCAGAAGTTATTTTCAGTAGCATTTCATTAACCATGTCGATCGTCACTTCTAATCGGTGATTCGTTTTTTTTACATGCAAAAACATTCACTCAATTTAAATTCATCCGCAACTAATTGAGTGTATGGAAAAAGTGTGATGAACGAGGCAAATATGAGAAAACAGTGTCTTTTACTCAACGAATGGAAAACAAAAGTGTATGATAAAGCAAGATCTGAACGCCCATATGTCAACACCAAGAATTGAAAACTGTTGTTTACGGCTTCCTCTAATGATTTCTGTTCCGTTGTTTAAGAAATTGTCAGTGAACATCTTCACTACAAGAAAATATTTGGATGGGTCCCAAGAATGCTGATACCAGAACATAAACAGGAGAGAATCTCTGGTTCTCCGGCTTTTTTTTTGATTGTTACTGTACAGAAGGGGACGAATTCTTGAAATGAATAGTGACGGAAGATAACACATGGGTGTGTCACAACACATTTGAAACTAAACGACAGTTTATTGAATGGTATCACTCACATTCTCCGACCAAAGCCAAAAACATTCAAACAAACACCTTCAACCATGAAAGTTATGGCAACGGATTTTTGGGAAGATATTTTTTTGCGTGATTATCTGTTCCGAGGAGAAACCATCAATGTAGAAAAGTACTGCGAAACCATAAAAAAACTTACATACGCTATACAAAACCGCCAGCATGGCATGCTCACTAAAGGGGTGTTTGCTCCACGATAACCTTCATCCTCGCGTTGCTCAAAACAAAGCAGCAAACTTTAGATGGAAGGTATTGGACTATCCTCCTTACAGTCCAGATCTGGCCCATATGTCTTTAATATCTTCCTGAAATTAAAGGAAAACACACCTAGATCGATGACGCCCTCACCAACTGGTTTAAGGAACAGGCAACAGAGTTCTTCCGCCAGGGGAACATCAAGCTCGTCTCCTGGTGTCAGAAATGTTTGAATATCGACGGGATTTGTGTTGAAAAATAGTTTAATACATATTTTTATTGCTTCAACAAGGATTTTGAGATATAATAAATTATTATCAGTTTATGACAAAACGATTCTTACTTACATAATGATCTTCGTAAATTAGTGTCATAATGTTACGTATGAATATTTCGTGTAAAAAAGTTTGTACATATTTATTTATGTTTTCCCCTTTCTTAAAATATTCGATAAATGAAATTGTCAATAAGTCAAATACAATTGTATGTCCGTAGCACTTCAACTAGAAGAGATTTGGCTGTACTTCTAACTGAATAGCTGAATATTCTCAGGAATTATAATTATCCTATAAGTTTCTTCAAGTCTTTTGACCTGGTAAAAGTCACCGTTTGAATTGATTATAAAACCTAAGTGGATTTTATAACAGTTCTTTCAAGAGAAAAAATAAAGAATGTCTTAAGTCACTACATTAGAATATTAGCTTTATATCTAATACATGCAATATGCAAAATAATAGCGTATTCTACTTCGTGTGTGTTTTGGTAATGAACATTTGCTCAGAGTTGGTGCGAGTCACGCTGGTTAGGAATTTGGTCTAAACTTACTGTCATTGAAGTTTTGATATTGGTAACTGAAATGTGCTCAACACTTTCTACCACAGACATAAGGATAAAAATGGTAAAATATTCTCGAGCATAAAACTATCACAATCCTTTTCGATTTTAAAAATATCACGTCAAATGCTAGATCAATACACGTTTTCTAAGAATTTAAAAGACGTCGCACTGCCGTAGTCCGCTCTGTAAATACAACTGATTAAAAACAGCACAAATTCGCTTTCGGTGCGCACTAGTGCGACAAGTGAAACACACTATAAATAAGGAAGTTATCCGAATACATACATTCAAATATGAGCATTATGCATACCATGTGATTTTCTCCACAATAAAAATATGTTTTCAGAAAGCAGCACACGAAGAACTCGAATTAGTGCACTTTCGCAGATATTCAAAAGTTAGGTTAAAAAAGCATGCCCGCTTGTGTACCTTATACATGGTAGGGTAGGTATTAAGACTCCTCTGTGCTATATACTTATAATTTAATGATTGTTAAACGGAGTAACAAAAGATAGCACAATTGAACAGGTTATTTGTACACTACTCATGTAATGGTTTCTATTTATTTTGTATTGATAGCAAGTTTAAAATCCATCAATGGTTTCCACGCGATTCCAACGCTAACTTTTTTATGCACCAAAAACTAAGACTCTAGAATTATAATGGCTGCCAATTGTATGCATCATTCAGCAGCAAATATTGTGCTGTAGAGAAAAAGTAATTGTAGCAACAACTGATCTATACGTTAATAACTATTAAATCATTGTAGTAAATGTTGTAAACTGCATAGCTTAAGTAAAGACAGACGATTTGTTTTCTACAACCAACTCTTATCCAAATTTAGTTGAACATACCGTAGAAATGGAATTTAATTTTTAGTACTAAATGAACAAAC